>VZTD01004412.1:3367738-3443497 GCA_013397725.1 Rhagologus leucostigma | reverse complement strand
TTTTTTTTTTTTTTTGTGGTAGTGTTTGAAGAATCTTCAGAAAATAAGTATACTGTATCTGTTCAGTTTCGTATGTCCATGTGGTTGGCTCCAAGAAATTGCAATTCGGATTTTGGAGGTATGACTTATGTTCATAGAACATGACAGTTTTTTCCCATATGTCCTGTGGACTGTGGGAATGACTTATAAATTTACCCACTACATATTACATAAGGGTTAGAAATTGTCTTAAAACAGAACTGTGGAAAAAATTCTCCGTTAAATGCCTTGGAAAGTACTGGAGTCCTACAACCATCATTAGTTGCCCTGAAATACCCCCCACACCACACCTACCTTGAAGGAACAGGGACATTAAATGGATTAAATGCCTGCATTGTGCCTGTGCAGGGCCAGGCTCAGCAGCCTGCCCAGCAGCCTGTGCCACATCTTTCCCAGCTACTGCTGCACGCACACGTACACTTGGAGGAGACAAAGTGTGATGCCGGGTGGAAAAATACCTTCCACCCACTCAAACAAGGCAAGTCCCAAATGGCAGCATTCCGGAAACACACACACAGCAATGGAGCAGGATGTAACTGTACATGTCAATGTTAATTTTCATGTCTGGCACACACGTTACATATTCCAGTACACAAAGCATTTAAAAATCCATAGGAAAATTGGCACACTGCCTTTACACGGTGCCCTTGGCTTGCTGGAGACGTGTATAAACTTTTCTCCTTTTCCTCTGAGGATGCACAGGAATTTGGTGGTTGTTCAAAACCCTCTTGATGCTTAACAATTTTTTTTCTTTTCATTTCTGTCAATCTTTTTGTAAAATACATAGAATGTGCACTCTGCTGAGAAAGTGTCTGAGAGAATAAATCAGACTTTGGTGCTAAACAGAAGTTGATTTCTCTTGGCTCTTGTGCTCACCAGAGGGTTTTTTCTCATGGAGATTTTGCTGGAAGGGCAGCTCAGCGGCAGCGCTGTGTCACTGCCTGAGAGGAACTCTGCTGCTGGCCAGGAGCCCTTGGAAAGCAGGGACTGTTTCCCTGTTCCACCACACCACAGGCACATGGGGCTCAGGAGTTCCTGCTGCAGGGCCTTTTGCACTTTCCAAAGCAGGGATTTCTATTTGCCTTTGTCAGCCCCTGGAGCAAGGGAAGGGGCCGTGAATGGAAAGCCCAGGCAGCTCTTGGGTGGAGGGGTAAGAGGCTGTTGCTATTTGGTATCTCTGCTGAGATGCATTTGAGGCCAGCTCTCCTGCCAAGTTGAAAATGAACCCATAAATCTTAACAGGCTCAGAAAGCCCTTGATGTTCTTTGCTTTTTGGTTGTCAAGCCTCTTTTAGAAGAAGCTGGAAGCACTGGGAGCAATCTTCCAAGAGATGGGCTGCTTTCCCAAGGGAGGTTTACAGAGTTGCCAAGTTCATTTTAAGATTTAAAAAAAAAAAAAAAGGTCAGAAAAGAGAATCCTCTTCCTTTCTCTACACTCACCCCTTCCCAAAAGGTCAGGAAGCCACAGACACCCTCCTTTCTGAGGGTCTAGGAAAACTATGCACAAATATTTCACTGAAAAGTCTTGGGTCACCCCTGCAACAGCTCCTCAGCATAAGAAGTGGGAAAGAGGGTGGTCTTTGCACCCCATGCAGTCCTGGGCAGCTCACAGTACCTCCCTCCACCTCTTCTTACATACAGAAATCTCTCCTTCGCGGAACATGGATGACAAGCCCACCGATGTGGTTCCATAAGAATTAACGCCATAGAATAGTCTATAAAGTAGATAATCTTGCTGGGTATCAAACACTTGTATTTGCCAATTATTCTGAGAAGTTTTGGTAATATTTTAACTCAGTTCCCACAAGAGCTGGCACAATTTATAAGCAAACATTTGAACTAATCACAAAAACTAAATAGAACATGACTTCTCTCCGCCTTAGAAAATGATGGACTGCTAGGGAAGAACAAGGCCTGTACTTCCCCAAGTGTGACAGACCTCTGCACTTACTCATGGATACACAAGACTGCTGCAGGATCTACCTCCTATGCACTGGGGATGCTTTGAACTCTTGAAAAGGGTTTAATATTTCAGCACCATTAGAATTATTGAGAAAGTGCTGTGACTTGCAATTGATAGCAAAGGGATTTTTTTATAGTATTTTAGCCACATCCCTTCTCCACCCCCAGCTGGGCTCACTGCCTTGAAGTCTTGCAGCAGGCTCAGAGGAACTCTTTAGTGAGATGTGCTGATGTGCTGACTTGGCAAATGCAATCCAAGCAGACACGCAAGAGGAGCAGAGCAGCGCGTGAACACAGCGATTTGTGGGGACAGCACAGGCAGTGTGCCAGAGAGCCAGGACAACGCTGCGGGGCTGGCAGGGCTTTGATTGCAGGCAGGAAATTGGATGATGTGCATTTGCCAATGAGTGGTGGCATCAGGATTGTTCAACCTAACCACACTGGACCTCCTCCTCTTTCCCTGAGTCAAACTGTTTCCTCGTCTTCCCTTTCTTCTTCCATTCTTGTTGGGCTCAGGATTTCCATTGCAGTCTTTATGGAGTGGGACACAACTTACAAAACACCTTGCCATGCCAACCTCTCACCCTCCACCTCCACAAAACCCCATGCCCCCAGATACTGCCACCGCGAACTCTTGCTTTGTGCTCCCTTCACTTCCCTGCTCCCCCACCGCGTGCTGACCTCCTGCCTTGCTGTCCCACATACTCCTCCTGCTCAAGCCCAGACAGCATCTTGTCTCTCCCTCCACCCTCCAGCTGAAGGGATTTTTAGGGCTTTCTTTTCCTTTTTTCCTTTTTTCCTTTTTTATTTATATTGCTTGATTTGGGTTTTGTTGCTGCTATTAAAACCATGACAGAGATGGTTTTGGCCTGGGAGAGATGCAACATGCTCAGGCTGTTGTCCCATTGCACCTTAAAGCAAAAGCTGTTTGGGGAAGGAAACAGAGGCAAAGTTACATTCACAGGTGCTTGTGCTGGCTTCATACAGCTTTCTCTTCTCTCCTCTAAGGATCAAAGGGGTTGCTCACAGAAATTCAGCCACCATGTGCTCTCAACTACCTTAAACCCTTCTGTAAAAGCCACATTCCTCCTTCACCTACCATTCCCTAGTTCGGGCATCGAAGGGAATTACTGACACTACTGGTTCCATACAGAAGACAAATGGGCATCAGCACACTTAATGGCAGAAGAAAAACATAAACTAGGAGCAGGCAGCAAAATAGGGATGGCATAAAAAACATCAAACTGCACAAACAGGTAGATTTTCTCAAGAAAAGAACAAAAATAATTTAAATGCAATTAATGAATGGTAGAGCTTGAAGAAGCAAGTACTGAATGTCACATATGGTAGGACGAACCTTGGAAAGGAATTGCTGTGCAAAGTAGCACTGAAAAAGGTATCTGCCACCCATCTGCACACTTGCAAGACTGAGCACAGCAGGCCCAGCTCTCCTGTGGCTCTCAGCATGTTGAATTTAGAATCTGTAATTTAATATCTGCAGAGACTCCAAACAACTGAGAAAAGTGCTAAATAAGAAGCAGCATCAACTGTAGTAACCAAATGAGCTGCAACACTGAACACAAGACAAGGATAACTTCACCATCTGGTTGATTTGGTTTCCAGATTAGATTTCATTTTACTACAGGAATTAAAGTTCTCCTGGCACGGTCAGGAGGAGAGCTGTGCAGAGACCAGTACCGCCTAAGAGGACTAAAGAACAGCCAAGGCGTGCTAAGGGGGGAAGCAGGAGAATCCCACAGGAATGTGATGGCTTTTACTACTTCAAATGGCAAATGGCAAAATGCACTTCATAAATAAAACCACATTCTCCAGCTACAGGGAAACCAAAATCATAAGAAGTGCCATGATGCCCTGGCAAAGGTTGCAGTCCATCCCCCCCACTGCTCCAAAAGTGGTGTTAAGGAAATTTTTAGCAGGGAAGCAAACTTGACTATGATTTGTTATTGCCAAAATATACACAGCCATTGGCAGACAATTATACGTGTTACTCAAAACCATCATCAGAATGAGAAATACTGAGTTCTCCCCACAGGAGGTCCTGTTAGGAAGAGGCTGAAGTGAATACAGAAGCTTGTAAAAATGTTATTTCCAGCAGGGAAACATTCTCGGAGAACTTCAGCATCTGCATATCCTTTTGTTCATAACGTAATGTATGACATGTGGTGGATTTGGAGCCCTGGCTTCACTTAAAGAAGCAGATGGAAGATCTTTAAATCTCCAGAGCATCTTCCTTAGGTCATATTTAAGCCTTGCAGAAGGTGAAAAAAAGTGAATATCGATTTAAGCTGGAGTCAAATAAACAATATTATGGAAAAAAAGGGCAGAGAATCCAATTTTCTACATCAGTAGGAAAACAGAAAAAATATTCTCGAGAGGTTATTTCTGTTCATCTTCTATGAAATTGATAAGCAGCTGGGGATGGTGTTTGGGAGACACTGGTTTAGGTCAGCCTCTGCACTGTGCTCTTTGATGTTCTAATGTTCGAATTTGTCCACAGCCAAATGGAAGCCTCTAGGGAATGTCCAGCAATTGACATCCCTAAGACATAACACCGATAACATATTTCTAAAAAACATGATGGCCAAGTCCACCACAAGGTGTCAATGTGGTAGCACTAGAAGCAGGATTTGCTGCTCCATGGCCGGCTTTCACAAGCCGGTCCCGCGCACTCGGGAAAATCCTGGCAGCAGAAGCTGCACTGGGAGCAGCAGAAGCGCCAGGACGCGGAGCGGGGCTCTGCGGCAGAGGCTCAGCTCTGTCCGCTCGGACACTCCTCTGCCCGGGCCTCCCGGCCTGAGAGGCTCCCGCAGGCTGAAAGAAACCAAATACCTGCGGGTGAGGCTTGATCACACGGGCCGAACCAAGCCTGTTGCCTTCCGCGATCCGAAACACGTGGCGTTGTTAACCATCTACTCACATCTGGGCTTTAGCCTGTGGTTTATGTCGAAGCAGCCCTGCAAGGGCGCACAGCAGCTCAGACGGGCTTAGAAGCTGCAGCAGTGTCAGGCTGTGGAGCAGGGAGAGACAAATGCAGAATAACGGGTTTCAGAAAGGCGGCATTTTACAAAATCCACCCTTTATTCCGTCTATTTATTCTCCCCTCACCTGCAGTTCACGCTGTGGCTGCCCTGCCATCGGCGGCTCAGGATTTATCTTGGCTGGGGCCCAGGCGCTGCTGCCAGGCTTTCCTTTCAGGGCAGCAGCCCTGGGAAAGTCACTCGGGGTTAAGTTTAGAGTTCCAGGTTGGCACATTCTTAACGCAAGCCAAAAATAAGTGTGAATGGGGATCAATTTTATGAATTTGCTGAGCTGCCAATTATATTTTAAAGCTGAAATCTGAAACTAGGTTTGCCAGCGGATAAGTATCACAGCCAATCCTTAGGCAGAAATTAATTGGAAAAACACTCTGCGAGCCCAGATAGATTGCCTTACAAATGTTATCTCCCACGTCTTTCCAGGTGTACTTTGGACACTGGCAGTCAATCAGAACACAGGGGATTTTAACTAATTAAGTTTATTATCTTGTATGTGTCAATCAGCAGTTAGGCAGATATATAACAAATATTCCCAGCCTGGAACTGTAAGGCAGCATTAAGTGGGGGGCGGGACTTTCTTCCAAAACAAACCAGCACAAGTTCCTGTTGCATTCCTTTTACACCTCCTCTCCTTGCATTTTTGGGGAGCGGGGTCACCACAGCTGTACAGTTGCCCAAAGCCAGGTAGTTGGGTTGTGCACCCACATCTCCACAGAACTGAAAATAAAATTCTCCACTCGCCAGGTGGGGAGGCTGGATGTGCAACTCAGCACTTACAGGCTTGAGCTCACAGCTATCTGAAACCTGCCTGCAGCCTTGTTTCTAAGCTCCTTGCCAGAGGCACAAATAACCCTGTGGGTCCAGCTATCACATCACCAGTGGAGCAGCAAAACTGGTTTGAAGGCAGGATTTCCTGAGCCTCCCAGTGGAGCCTGTATTTGTCCACAAGCCAGCAGATGATTTCCAGTGCTGTGCCATACTTGATTTCATTTATTCAGGCCTGCTTTAAATGCTGCATTTGTGGTGCCCAGCTCTTGGTTTTCAGGGCTCAATACAGTTTTTTTAACATTCTGGTTAATGCAGTTCGTCCCACTTCAAGGCAGATTTACATCAGAGCCATTAGCACTGATATCACAAAAGTTACACATGCTTTCTAAACTCCACCATATGTAAAAAATCTGAAAAACAGAAGGCATCCCCGTCCTTCTTGAACAACTTCCAAAGAAAAGCTTCCAGAGGTCACAGACAACTTTATGATGTATAAAATGTTTATGTCTTATTTATAAAAATGCATTTCACATATCGTAATATTTTTACTATATTATGTATATATATTTTATATATATATATATACATAAAAAGATGTATAAATATTATGTTACATGGTATTGACACTGAGCTGAGATCCAAAAGGACCCACAGGATGCACCCTCACCTTGAGTGCTGTACAGTTTTGGTCACCACAATATAAAAAAGACATAGAGCTATTAGAGAGAATCTAAAGAAGGGCCATGAGGATGGTGAAGGGTCTGAGGGGAAGCCGTACGAGGAGCAGCTGAGGTCACTTGGTCTGTTCAGCCTGGAGGAGGCTGAGGGGAGACCTTGCTGGAATCTTCAACAACCTCACAAGGCAAAGCAGAGGGGCAGACACTGATCTCTTCACTCTTGAGAGCAGTGACAGGACCTGAGGAAAAGGTTTTTCACCCAGAGGGTGGTTGGGCACTGGAACAGGCTCCCCAGGGAAGTGGTCACAGCACCGAGCCTGAGAGAGTTCAAGAAGCGTTTGGACAGTGCCCTCAGGCACATGGTGTGTCCTCTGCAGGGCCAGGAGTTGGACTCGATGATTCTGATGTATCCCTTCCAGCTCAGCATATTTATGATTCTAAACACAGAGGCTTTTGCTGGAGCATCCCTGGGGTGCTACCATGGCCCAGTCTGGAAATGCTGCTCTGCATTACTTGGCCTCTAAAACGCAGGGCAACCTGCCCTGAGAGCAAAGGTTCCCCCAGGCTGGCCTCGACATGACTCTGAAGGAAGCAGGAAGCACCAGCTTTGCTCCTGCCTGCCTGGGGACCAAACACTCTATATTGGGTTAAGACTACAATAAAACCTTGCCAGCTCAGGGGTGACTCAGCAGCTCGTGTGCATTACATCACGCCCTGCACCATCAAACACGCTAGCAGGGAAGTCAAGAGAGAATGGGGAAACTCTTGGTTTGGGAGCTACCCGTGCCCATAACGTGGTATAACCCCTCACAGCACTGCAGCAGGCTGATCTCCTCCGGACTGGAAAGGGCTAAAAGAGCAGGAAAAGCAAACTCCATTGACCCAGGTACCGGAGGCTTGTGAAAAAACATCTGGAAAAGGTCAGCAAGCGTGCTGGCTCAGGTTACTGCTAAAGGACATGCAGAGAGAGCTAACCGTGCCTGTGTCCTGACAGCTGGCAGGCATCCTCTCAAACCACCACAGGAAAACCAACCAGAGGCAGCCGACAGACCCTGCAGGTACGGAGCAGCTTTTGCAGCTAAGCTCACAACAGGAGGACTTGGGGGGGGGAATCCCACAGAAAGCAGGCCCTGTCAAACATGAGCGACAGCTGATGCTTTAGAGGATCACACAGGAGTTGCTAACAGATGAATAATGACTGACAAAACAAGCCTCTGAGCAATCTAAATTATGCCACCTGCCTCAAGGCCTCAGCCAGCTTTTTCACTGGTGTGTTTTATTCATTGGTCTTTATAGGGTTGGGTTTAAATGCTTTTACTCTTAAAATGAAAATAAAAAGTTAGGTCATAGCAGTAACAGTAGAAGCCAATTTTGTTGTGAAATGAGCTGTGTTACCTTCCTGAGACTCATCTGGAGTTACAAAAGCAGAATTCAGAAAAAAATACTAATCACCACTTGCCAACGTCTTCCTTTTGGCCGCAGAAGTGAAAGCCCTTCTGCACTAGTCAGGAAACAGCAGCTGTGACCAAACGATGGGCACTGCCAAGATCAGCCATTCCCTGTCAGCCCGAGGGGTGTGCCATTCCGGTGCCAGAATACAGGATTCATAGCTCATTAACAGCTCCACAGGGAATGGGAGCATCATGGAATATAGCCCTGTAAACCAGTAACAAGGACACCTCCAGCTGGATGCAATCCCTGCTCTGAAGCATTACTAATGCATTTGGTCTCAGTGTCATGAGATGAATTTCACATGTGAAATGAAGAGTACTGAGCTGAAATCACCACATGGCAGCCCACCACCTTCCGGGCCAGTACTATGACTAATGAGTGTTTCAAAAACCAAGAGAAAAGCAAGTTTGCCATGGGGTGACAGACTGATGATCAAGTGAGATTTAGATGCTGACTCAAGTCTTGAACTCAAGCACTGTGTGCAACCAAGCATCAATAGGTTCAACCCTGCTACCAGGATACAGGGATTGGTCCAGAAAAAGAACAGGATGAAAAGACAGGAAGTTAAATGAAAGAGAATGAAAACCAACATGAAGCAATAGATCAGGAGATGGATGACACACTTTCCTATGCATCTAAGTAAGACATACCTCTGCATGCTACTTACCTTATGTCCACGGCTGGGCTCTCAAAGTCGGAACACAGGTTTCCGAGCATGGCACCACATGGCACAGCTATGCCTGACAGTTGTGTTGGTTGCAAACAACAAATCCTGTCAGTAGTAAATTACCCTCTCCATCACTCAACCCTGCTGGTTTCTAGGAAGCACTGAGAACTGGGACACATCACAGTTGCCTTGAAAAATGGTAAAGCCTGTTTCTTCAGAGCAAACTCCACATTTGCAGTGTGGAGCTTGGCAGCCATGGCTGTGGGGCTGGCAGAAAAGCACTCCCTGGTGAGATCCATCAGGGGAGCTGTAGGGTCCATTAACAAGAGGAAATTCAGCCCCCGGCAATGCTAGCTGGCTGTTCTGTTTCATTTAGTCCAGAGTCCCAGGGCCAGAAGTGAAGCTCATGGGGGCAGAACAGTGGCCAGGCAGGACAGCACTTGGTTTCCTTAGGGCTTCAAAAAGTATAAGCCATTTAATTTAAAAGCATCAAGCTCAGCAGGAAAAAAAACCCCTCACATTACTAATCATTATTAAGGAGAGAAAGCTTTTGTCATGTCCTTCAGCTCAAAAAACACTAACAAGACACTTTCTTACTCAAGTACAGGGCAGCTGTGCCAAGGATTATCAAGAGTTTCCAAAGCCAAGCATCACACTGCCTTTCACCTCCCTACCTTAAGCCCAGCAGCAGCTTGGCTGCAGTGACACAGTAAGATTTTCTACTGAACAGCCCCACCGCTTCAAAATCTTAACGTTCAGGAACATGCATAGCAGTCATAAAAAGATGTATGCGCCTCCAAATGCTTTCTCAGTTGCAGGGGAATTGCACAAGAAATACTGCAACAGGCCAGACTGCTGCCGTGGATCAGAGAGACAAGGACCTGCACAGCTTTCTCCAAACCACCAAACAAGTCTGTGACAGGGCATCAAACCACAAGCCATCAAATTTCTAGCTGGGTGTCCGATGACAGCATCCAACATCCCCTCTATGACCCCAAACTATAGCCACTGGCTACCGAAAAGGGATTCTTGCTGGCAGAAAAGATGCCTCATGACAAGCTTTTCATAATTGTGTCAGGTATCTGTCAGAAGACCGTATATTCTTTCCTCAGGTTATATTTAAATTCTATTTCTGTTCCCGAAACACAGAGGGAAGAAAAAGGCTCATGAAAAAAACCAAAAGATACATCCCAATTTTAATCCAAATTTTCACTGTAGCTAGGTAGTTGCAATAAAATATAGGAAACTTGGCCTGAGTGGTTGTTCAAGTCTCTAATTAGAGAAGGAGAAAAGGAAAACTGGAAAGACAGAGGCAGGGAGGAAGGCACAGGGAACAGCAAAATCCTGGGGTCGCATTCTGCACACTGCCACGGCACAAGAACAAGAGCATCTTTTAGAAATGGAGTCAGTGACACAGCAGTATCGCTGAGATGGACAAACCAAGGGCCAGGCTGGATGGGGCTTTGAGCATCGTGGTCTAGCGAAAGTTGTCCCTGCCCATGGCAGGGGGTGGAACTAGATGACCTTTAAGGTCCCTTCCAACCCAAACCATTCAATGATTCTCCAATACCTTTGGCCAAATACCTTTTAGGGCAATAAGTGGTATTTCACACTTTTTCACTACTGTCCACAGGCTCACAATCAGCACCAGTCCCAGAGTAGTGGGATGAGGCACCATGAACCCAAAGACGTCCTCCTTCCAAACAGCAGCTCCCCAGACAGAGTGACAGTAGCTCTCCGTGACAACACAGTAAGACACAAAGCAAGAACAAACAAGAGCAAAGCAGCAAAAAGATTCCGTAAAAACATAAATCCATCCATCCAATTTTGTTCTATACAGGATACAACCTGTGAAATACCAAATACTAAAAATAAATTAAACAGTCAAAATAACAATCAAAAAAGGACCCCCAACTTACCATTTACAGCTAACTATGAAGTGCAGAGCTGCTACCATGAGTAAGTAGATTGTAAATGAAATATTTTTTCATATCAGCTGATAAGAGATTATGGTACATGCAAACATTGCTTTGCTTATAATCTTAGATCAACATAAAACCGCTAAAAAACAAATTCTTTATTTAAAGTTTTTGGGACGGTAACTTTTGCAATCAAGTTTTCATTACAAATACACATCCATTCTCTCATCTGAAACACGTTTCCTGTCACCTCAGAAGAGCTAACAATATTCCTTAACCTGTTTTGAACTCACTTTTAGACTTATCACTTGAATTAGGAAACACCACTTTTACGGGTTTATTGCTGCAGTACGATGGTACAAAGCTAATTCGGAATTAATGATGCACAGGCTGTTCTTCTGAGAGTACCAAGTGTCTCTTTTAAGGAATCAGTGTTCAACCTCCAAAACCATGGAGGCCGAATAAGCCCTTTTACACGCAGGCACCTCTTCTCTGCTGTGGGCAAGCAGCTGTGTACCAGCCAGATGAGGAACTCCAGAGACTCGCTTCCCACTGTCCTTTCCTCAGGAAAACCTTGTGAACTTTTCCTTGGCACGTAATGAAACGTGGCAAGCGCAAGACCTTGGCACACAATGGAGACGTGGCTGTCATGTCAGCAGATGCACAGCGGTGACACACGCATTTCTCTCATGTAATTTCCCAAGTTCCTGCCTCCAACACCCTGTCCAGCGCTGAGGCCTTCTGTTTGCCACATCTTAGTTTGCATGGTGCAGCAGGGTACAAGGAAAGCAACACCACCCGCTTCTGCATATGCAGAACAAAGGGCAGAGCACTCTTTAGTCCATTTCCTTGATGTCTCCAACACCGCATTCCTCAGCCTTGGATCTTCAATCACTTGCAACAGGAACCTGAATTTAGGCAAAGTTTATCAGCACAAGCCAATAAGATCTGCTGATATCTACTAAGACAAAAGCACATTAAAATGCTTAATATGCAGCATCTCCATTTGTTACCACATCAGCTACACCAAAATTGTTTTGGCACTGTGCTCTTGTAAAGGATGTGGAAAAAAGCAGTCACAGAATTCAAAGCTGTAACACAACTGCACCCCCTTAAAAAGTAGAACTGGTTTATACAGCGATTTCAAATTGCTTGAGTAGTACTCGAATTGAGATGCTACTTTTTGCCTTTACAATCTGCACTCGCATGAATATTATATATTTTATTATTTTAAATGAACTTGCAAATAATAGGCAGTTCGAACACATGTAGATAATCAATCATTTTGGCTCAAAGTCCTCTGTAAGTACACATGGATATCTGCAAATTAAATCAATGAAGAGAATGGGACACTGGGAAAAATAATCAGCTAAACTCATGCCTGCACCAGCACTGCACTGGCTGAAGATCACTATATTTTGGATAAATATTAAAAATATTTGCATTTCTGATGAAGGCATAATTATATGCACTGCTGGGAACTGACATGCCTGAAGTCTTGACTGAAGCAAGAATTTCTGAGACTTCTACCCAGTGCTGCCTCTGAAGCTGGATGTTTGAGAAGTTCTACTGTAGATGCCATCCATACAGAACTGCTCATAGAAAAAAACAAATTAAAACCAAAGAATTATATCAAAAAATCAAAATTGAGTCTGATCACATAATTCTCAATATTCATCATCACTCCCAATTGTTCCTATGGGACTTAAGCTTGTGAGCCTGAAGCCCTCAAACATTTTCCTACTAACTTATCTTGTTCTCTCTCAGTAATTTTTAAGTAGTTTACACAAAATATAAATCTCACAAGGCATTTTGGACTACATAAAATCAAAGACTGTTCCTCAAAATCAGCAACAGAAGAGCTATTCAAGCAGTCAGGTTTGAAAAAGGAATGTACTGACAATATTCCACTCTGTGCCAATGAAAGTAATAAGAAGTTTAAAGTTAATTTGTATTTTCTGTTCAACTTACCAGGGCATTTTTAACAAATACGAGACAAATAAAATATCAAAGCATTTTCTTGCTAAAGTTAAACATTAGTAACAGTTGCTGTGCATCCACAAGCTGCACTACATATTCTGTTAACTGTACTGAAAAGTTTCTGCCACTGCTTTGTAGCAATACTTCCATTTTAGAATACCAAAGTAGTATTGAAAACAGTGAACACTCAGATTTCAACAGATGGCTTTTTTCTTTTTTTTTAATATTTCTTCTACATCTTTAATCAAGTCTTCCTTTAATTTGTGTCCAGGCTCCAATGTATATTCAAGTTAGAGGGATTTGACTGAAGAAATACAGTACTGATAAGGACACCTCCGGTCATCTACAAAATACGCTGAAGGCAGACGTTTCAAGATCACAAAACTGATTAAATCCACATGAATAAAGCAAATACACAGACAGGCACAAATAACATACATGCAGTTTTAAAGCCAATCTATCATTACCTTGAGACTGAAGATATTGAATCTCACAGTTAATCTGAATTTCACGGGTACCACACCTGACCACACTCCTGGACAACAGAATAGCTCTATTGATTGCAGACTGCACCAGACAAATGCTTTTCTAATGTATCTAGAAAGCAGCAAGGTGAACTGAAGTCAGTTCCACAGAGCTGATGTCACACAGCAGCCCAGTACCAGCTTTGTCTCAGTTTCGCTGGTACATTTCTACAGTTATCCCAATCCTGAAACTAGACCAAGTGATAATCTTAAGCATTCACAAAAAATAAACAGGAGCATCTCTGAAAGCCAAAGAGGGTACTCCCTTCCTGCCCCTAAGTACTTTTTTTACAGTTAAGAGACCCCTGACAAAGACAGTAGAAAAGTAAAATAAATCAGCATCCAAGACAAACTACTGATGTTCCCAATACAAAGTTAATCTTGCTGCAAATGTTTCTTTTTTCATATTCTATGAGGAAAAAATATCCAGCAGTTAAATCTAGTTCTAGTTCACCCTTCAAACTTAAACCCTTAAAGACATACTACATTGACACAGCACTATATTGGCATCACCTTGAAGGAGGGGCTGATGACAGATGTGACCTGACGTACACAACGAACATAAAACTCTTGAAGGGGAAGATAAAGTCTGTGGAAGACACCGGAGACATCATTTCTCTTATCGCACTGTTCCAGCATCAGCTACTGAAAAGGCTGCCTAATACATGCTCATGTTGTGCAGACGGCTCTGCACAGCTAGCTGGAGCAAGGATGCAAGCATTTTTTCTCTCTTCAGAAAATAAACACTCAAATGCAGGGAGAAGATCAGTTACGCATTTCGTAGAATGAGTAGGATTCCATCTCACCTATTTCTCCAAATACACTCTTTCCATCCCTCAGCTGACTGGAGTTTATTGTTTGCTTTATAAATACAGCTGGCCTCCTCACTCCAACCACTATTTCTCATATTGCAGATTGAGGCACTCTAGTTGAATAATATGCATTCTTTTTGCTGGATCTTTAGGGTTTTTTTTTTTTGCTAAATCTGTTTATAGATGTCTCCAGAAGGCCTTTCACACAGCATCAGCATGTCTCAGGAAAGCCCAAGTCCACATAACAAATACCTGCTTAAGACAGGGTCCATGTGGGAAAGCTATGTCTAGGAACACTTCACATCTCACAGCACTTACATCCATAGCACTAAGATACAGTTTAACCATGTTCATCCTTAAACTGTGCTCATATCAATGTAAGTTTGGCATCTGTTACCATAGAGTGGTTGCCCATTTTGATGTAGAAAAATATTTTAAAAATCATAAACCCCAGAAGCATGAAATAAAAAGGGCCTGTGTCTAGCTTGTTGCTTCATGAATGAGTGGGTCTTTGGTCAGAAAACAATCTTAGTGCAACTTTAAGAAATACATTCCTTATGCTCACTGAATTGGAATTAAACAGAGTAACGCATGGGAGGAGAGACAAGGTTCAACAAAACAAAGGCTTAAATAAAAACTCTGGTCATTAGAAATCAGCCTACTTTTAATACTGTTAATGCTTATTGTTCTGTTGAGTATTCTGTTGCTCCACAGCATGGAAAAAGCAAACAAATCACAAAAGAAAACATTAGAATATAATTTTTTTTTAATTTTTATAAATAACTTATCTGTTACAAAGGCAGTTTACCCAGCTAAATCACAAAACCATCAACTCAAGATATCCAAATTAGGTTTTATTAATAAACAGGTAAAAACTGATTTGTCAATCTTCACATAGAACTGCAGATGAAGCTGAAAAACAAGGCCTCATTTTATAAACAAAATGCATTGAATGCAAGTGCTTTGGGTCTACTGCCTAATTACCTGGGATTGACATTTTCTTCCCACATAAAAAAAATGCAAAGCCTTCAAAACAAAGGCCTCTGTGCATTCACATAGATCACTTGTAAAACTCCTAATAAAAGTGTCCACTGGCGGATGTTTACAGTGGGTGACAGTCTACTCCTGCTACATGGTTAGCACTCCCTCCAGCCTCACGCTAAGTGCTGCTGCTACATAATTCTTTGTGTGCGGTCTTTCATGCATATTGTACTGGAATTCCATTTTCTTGATCTTGGTTACATACATCCCCCATCATGTGAGTATTTTCCTTAAAAAAATAGATCATCAAAATAAAAGAGATGCTTGAGGTTGCTTCAGTGTTCAAGTCTGTTTGATTTCTCTTTTCCAGCCTTTATTTCAGTTGTCCTAAATATTGCTATCCTTGTTTTCTATAAATATGAGACTTCACCACAAAGTCAGGTTTAGAAACCGGCTGCCAAAACAGGAAAGCATTTAAAGTCCTTGAACAAAGCTGTACGATGCTGCTGCTGTTGATTTTGGCACTGTATGTACTTCCCCAATGAATCTCTCTTCAGGAGTCTGCAAGATACCCAGCAGATGAAGCAAGCTTAACTCGGATGCTGATCTCTTGGTGGGTTGAAATTTTCCTAGCATAAAGTTTCCTCACACCAGACAAAATGCTCCCTTTGTGTCACCCACCGTAAAACTCAGTGTACAGAGTGAACTATATGCATAACTCTTGCAACTTTTCCTGCACTTTTACCACGCTGCATCTGCAGGTCTTCACAGATCATCAGCATTTACAAGAGCAATGTACAGAACGAGCAGAGGAACGCTATTTTGTGCATAGTTTCTTATTAATGCTCTTATTTTAAGGCATTGCTTCTCTCAGATAAAAGCTTAAAAAAAGGGACATGATCGTGCTTAATCACTTAAAGGGAAAAAAGAAAGTTAACAAAAAGACTATTACACTATACATACAGAAGTACAAGAAAATAATAAAGGTGAAGAGAAGAAATCACTTAAAGCAGGCTCTAGAGCTATGTACAGTAGGAAAAGCTTTGGGGTATTTCACTGTGTGTATTGTACAGACAACGCATGCAGTTTTTCCTTTTCATCTTTAGATGTGATTGTACTGATTTCTGGCTTCACAGAGATGTTTTCAGGGAAGACAAGGCAAAGAGTACCACTGATTTGTGAAGTTCTTCCCTTTATCAAAGGCACTATGTGGCAGCAAACAGTTTAAATATTTAAACCTTGTTCCTTTTAAGATCTCCTCTGTGCATGTAGTGTTTCACTGAAAGCTCTGAAAACAAAAACACTAGCACTCTATTCCTTTCCCCTGTCAAAATTCAGTAGTGACACTGGGGCAGAGAAGAGGATGGGCAACACCCAGGCACTGAACACGGTGTGTGTTACTGGTAATACTGTACATGGTTTAGGCAGCTGGCGAGTCTCTCAGCAGATTGCCCTTCAGCCGATCAGTGTCAACTGCCTGTGACACAGCTCTGAGGTATTGCTTGCTCTGTGGGCTGACATTTAACATTAGCAAAATACCATCTCGTCACACCCTCCATTTTACAAAATCCTATGCATAAACGCTTTTTTTGCCCCCCTATGACTGGACAATTCCTTGTGAATTGGCTGTGGTTTTACGGAACGTAATTTCTGGCCTTTTGGCTCAGAAATGCCTGGGCATTTCACACTGTTCACAGCGATTTAAGGCTGGATGATTTAAAAAAGTACAGGCAGTACAACTCCACTGAGCTCCCTCATCTTCATCTGTGTCTGGAACAGTCTTTGGTGTTTTCACAATGGACCTCTGATCTGTGACATGGAAGAGATAAGATAAGCAGTTACTAACTGAAAACAGCATGGAAAGAATTTTGAGATTTTTTTTTTTCAGTAACTGAGAACTATCTTGTTCCTCTGAAAACAGCACAGTTATTACAAGTGACAGAAGCAGATTTTTACTTTTTACCCTTGACTACAGCTTGATTTTAAGTCAGCCAAAAGGTTCAATGAGATACTATGAAAAGCAAGTCTTCCATCCCTTAACTCTGCTTTCTTCCCTCAGTTCAAAGCTATTGCATAAAAAGGAGATAAAATTTGCAAATTAATCAGCACAGGAAACATAGACAAGATTTAGAAGTTTGAAGTCTACGGAGTGGTCTAAAATTCATTCTGACAAGAAGTGCGTGCTCTGTAACCCTTTGACATGTTTAACTTTCTGATCCTAGAAAGAAGGTAGCAGTTCTTCCTCAAGCCAGCTCAGCAGGCAGATGTACTAAAGAAAAACCAATGCCTGGCTCTGTAATGCTAGAGTAACCCTCCCAACCATACAAACGTATCTTTTTGCATGTGTTAGACAACAACCTTGAACTATTTTAAAAGAGAAAAGAAGAAGAGAGAAAAGGGATGAAAAGGATGAAAAGAGACATGAGTGACTTCTCAAGTTAGGGGTTCCCAAGTTTAGGCAACTGCAAAATCCTTTAGCCCATTATTTCATCTGGAGAACATCTCATCAGCAACTAATCAATGGCAATTGCTGCAAAATGACAGCAAGAGCTTCAGGAAGTACAAAGGTACTGATCATAGTTGCAAAAAGAATTATTTTTCTTCTTTTGTGAACAGCAGTAATAGTGGTTTAAGTCAAAGCCTTTGTGATAGCTAAATTGAAGCTTAAAACGAAATGAAAATTCAAGTTAATGAAGAAGTAAGATACAGCAGTGATACTTTTTTAAAAAGAAAGAAGAAAGGTAATTGATAGAGGGACTTCAGAGCTTTATAAACCAGTCAGTGTTAATTTCGCATTTTCAAGATAGATTGAATGAAACACTTAAATTTGTGAATTCCTAGAAGATGAGCCAATAGAAATGTTTTGTGACAACCAGTCACAGAAAATTAACTTTTCTTCTTTGACAGGTTAGTTTTTTTACTGTAAAAGGAACTACATAATTGACAGAACTTATAAGTTCTTCATGGTTCAGTTGTAAAATGTGTCTAATACGAATGTGTATGGATTTAACTTTACGTGGTATTTTCACTACCAGCTGAGGTAACGAAGGATAAAAACATGCTTTATAAAGCATGAAAAACAGTATCGGTTTGGAAGTGTTGCAAATGGTCTGCAGGACAAAAAGTCCAATTTATCCAGACCATTTTACAATGCAGAAATGTCAGAAATCTCTAAGACGAGATTCTGTAACAACAGTTACTGCACATTACAAGGACCAATTACACACACATATATATAATGTGGAGAACTTCCTGGACAGAAAGACTGCTCAGAAACATCAGTGGATTATCTGTTTTATGTGGTGGTCTGCCTAAGGTCATAGTGTGATGCTGTTCCAAACAAGTTAATTTCATTCTCTGCTTTACGTAAAACACAAGAGGTAATTGTTCTGCTTTGTTTGACATCCCGAGAGAGAAAAAAAGTCAGTAATGTGCAAACTAATGACAAGTAGAATGTTTAAGAGTGGCTAATATTCAGCAATACTGACTGCCCTACTGGACTGCATTACCTTCCTCTTCAACTATCTAGAACGATATTTACCAATAGTCGGAAGAGGCTTTCATGTAACTTGTTAATACAAATTCTACAGTAGCCACGAATTCCAGTCAGGGTAACCAACCCGAGTTGTTACTACGTGTAAGTAAATCTACTCTTCACTATGGATAATGGTGAAGTCATCTAAGTGAGTTTCACTGATCCCTAAGCAATGTACCTCATGCTCATTTTTAAAGAAAAGACGAATGCTTCCATGACATAAACTACCTTCCAATACATTATCCATCTTTAACATAACTCATTTAATATACTTCTCTTTCCTTAATATATGAATAGAGAGGAAACAAGAGCAAACAGAAGCATACTTACTGCCAATACAAATAAAATGCAAGGTTTGTATGCTTTTGAAGTAATCTATTTCATAGTCAACACTTAAGCAAGATTCATAAATTAGAACTTGATAGTAGATACAAAACAGGTATTTGTATCAAATCCAAATTTTATCAATACAATACCTTTGGGTTTTGGTGGCACGGGACCAAGAAATCCAATATTATCGTAAAAATTATGAATAGCGCTGGGATTAAAATGTGGTCCTAAAAATAAAAAAAAAGGTGCAGCAGTTTAAAAAAATAAACTTGACTAGGGAGGCATATCAGTTTTTTCTGGCAGTAATTCTGTAACAATACTATTATTCACTTATCACCTGTTGTATCAAGGTGTCAATACAGACCCTACTGAGATATTAGTGATGTCAACAATACACTTTAAGAAACTTACTGCCCAATATATGCAATATAAAATAAGTCAGAGACAAAATCTAGCAAACCAAACTCCTTAAATGTATCTTTCTGCCATTCTTTAAGATAATTTTGTTAGTAAATCTCAGCTGACTTTTTCTACATTGCAAGTATACTAGAGGTATCTTACCTACTATGCAGTGTATTACACATGCTTAGAATTAGGAGGAAGCTCTAAATGCAATTTACTGTAACAAACGAAAAAACATCACCCACCATTCACTCTAAGGTCAGGTTTTTAGTGCAGCATTACATTCAGCAAGCCTGTCTACCTTCTCCTGAGCTGCAGGTACACTGTCTGAAGGAGAACTTTTGTGGCTCATATCCCAACTGATCTAACAGCTCACTGCTGCTGAAAGTGGGAAGTATTAGTTCCTTCCCTCTCACTATCTCAGTTCTCCCTTCCCGTGCCTCTCCCTCACATCAGCTGTAGCAAGCTTTTCCAGCAATGCAACAGTTTTAGCTTGGCTCATGAACAGAATCAGCTCTGCAAAGGGTCTAAAAAACTAATAGAGAGCCAGAGCTCATTAAGTGGCAAGAGAGAGAAGCAGGAAGAGAGAAGGCTGTCTTGTTGGCAGCTCTTGAACTGGCTCAGCTGTCTCATAATTTCACCCCCACGACCAAAGGCTGTGTCCCTGCAGACAAGGAAAGCAGAGAGCACACTGGAAGTTACAAGTGCACTTTATATCTGCTAACTTGAGAGGCTAAATACAGACAGAAGTGGAAGACAAAAGAGAGATGGACACATACATATAGTTGTATCATTGAAAAAACTTATTCTCTCTCTGATCCTCAGATAACCAGATTTTTCCCCCCCCAGCATTTAATAAATAAATGGCATCACAAACTTCTCTCTTTTGAGCCAAGTATGAAATAGGAATGACTGTGGGATTAGGATAATCATATGGCCAACAAAAACAACAGGCTTTAAAGACAGTTACTTCCATGGTTTCACTCAAACTAATGTGATGATTGTGCAAACAGTGTGTATATCCATCACTTATGACACAGACTTTTTTGAAACATGTGGACAGTGAAAAAAAAAAAACAACAATAACAGTTACTGATGGACTAAGACATACTGTACCTCTTGCTTGAAAAAGATCAATCTCTTTGGTTAGGCAATCTATGTCTATCTGCAGCTGTCTGTTACAACTTCTTAACTGCTGCATTTCTTCCAGCTGAAAAAATAAATCTGCCTGTTAGACTAAGATTCCCAATTTATTAACAGTTATCATTCACACACAGGTAGACAGCATTTAGTTATTTCAGAAATGATGATAAAAGAATCTTCCCTAATGACCACCTTTCTTTTAATCCAAGCAAAATCTCAGAAAAAGCTTCCAGACCCACTGAATAGTTCTCTCTCATCAGACTTCAGAGCTGACTGAACAACTCCAAATGGCAGTCAGGGCACAGCCAATGGTCCGGGTCCACCAGATCAATGGATGATTATCTAGCACTGAAAACTGGTGCATTAATCGGTTTCTTTGAGCTCAATATATGCACAAAGACAAAAAAGTACTTGGTCTGATAGCAGTATGAGTATTAAGTTGTAGTCTGAAATGCTAGAAAGGACTACCAGGTCAAACCTTTTGTGACTGCCTTTAAAAGCAATGCTCCACAAAGCAATTAGTGAACTGCAAGGTTGTGGTTAAATGACACATTTTTAGTCCCTACTGTAAACTACGCTTCTTACCATCTTAATTCTAACTATACTGTCCATCCCTAGTCTATTGTCAATATATGAACAACCCTTCCTTCAATTTACTGTGACAGACCACACTTGTGGTTTAGGTTTATACCCTACAGACGTTTCAACTTACTGATGGAATTTGGGAAACAGAATTCGATCTTTTCAGGCGCCTTCGTGTTAGATTATTCTCCATTTCATTGACCTCTGATTTTAGTTTATCCAACTTTTTCTTTTGAACCTCAAGTTCTCGTTGAAGTCGCTCCATCCTGGCCTTCTGGTGTACCAGTAAAGCTGCAATACATAAAGTCCCATTTTATCTACCTTATTGTCCTTCACATGGCAACATCAGATAAAGATACAAGTCAGTATTCTTTTGGGAAAAAACAGACAAAACCACTGCTAGAGACTGCTTTTCCGTTTTCCTCACAAGAAAATGTCTGCCATAAGACAGAAAGTGCTATATTTTTGAAATCAGCACAAACTAACTACAGACAAGCAAATACGAGAAAGCCATACAATGGCCATGCAATATTTAACTGTAATCTGTAAAAATCTACAAGACTGACTACCCAAAGCCAACAACTAATATTTCTTTGTGTATTCAGCTTAACGACTGTTAAACAGGTAGCATGAAGAGGATTTCAGACAGACAACTGCAATATGGAGCACTACATATGCTTATCGCAACTAGGATTGGATCCTGTGTTCATCATGGTAGGACCTACCAAACGAAACCAAACCAGAAGTAAGCACACCACTAGCAAACTGTGATATTTATCAGAAGCTGGATTGTATGTCATTTTATCCCTAAACTATGGTGCAGAACCGTTAGCTCAGCTTCTAATTTTTAACACTGCTTACTATTTGAAAAGCAAAAGGCACAAAGAGACCCCATTTAGAAACAATGAAGTTAGCATTTAAACCACAGTTTTTTAAAGGTATAAAGAACCTAAGTAGCAGATGACACAAGTTCATGCAATCTAATGAGTTTATTTCATTTAAGGCAGGTTTACTATTAAGTATCATCACAAAAGCAGATATCACTGCTCAAAGTAATAATCATCTTCTATAAAAATGTATTTCATTAAAGAAACCAAAGAATCATTTTAACTTCTGCACAGCCATTCACTCATCCATTAAACTAGTAATTCATATAAACTGTGATCAGTTTCAAAGACTATGAATACTTTTATATCACCCTGGAAATTATAAAAAAGTAGCAATAACAAGATATTTTAAAAAGACTGAATTTGTCTCACAGAGTCGTTAAGCCAAACTCTAGCTGGAACATGATGCTTAACTCCTCACGATTTCTTCAGATACCAAAAAATTAAAAGCACTCAAATCTGGTTGCCTAGGTTTCCCAAGTAGTAGCAGAGGAAAAAAAATAGCACATCAAAAAGATGCAACCTTCCACATTTTTGGCAAGAAGAACTGTCTTCTGCTGCAGCTCCTGCTGTTCATTCATTCATTCATTCATTCACACATCACATTTTGTCTTCCAGAGGTTCTTCAACAGGAGGAATCATGTCAAACTATTTTTGAACAGTGTTACAGTGTTACTGTAAGGCCTTACTGAGATCCAGCCTAGGCTTTTGAGTCACACGTGTTCACAAGATACTGAAATGACACCTAGCTTTTGCTAGGTTTTGTTCAAATCAGAGAAGGTTTCATAAACAGACACCTTTATTTTGGGTCACGGTAGCTGCACTACAGTAAAAATTGCAGCTGTGCTCATATGTAATACAGAAACATAATAACTGAAATCTGAAGATACAGATTTTTGTTGAAGACTTGGAATTATCAGGTAAGTAATCTCAACAGATAGTCTCTCCTCTTGAAAAGCCTTTTACAAATAGCAAATGTAGCTGCAACTCTAAAGAAAGGAAATCAAAGACTACTTTGCCTCTACTCCTGGAGGGAGTGTACAAGCCCTTTTTCCTTCTACATTTTATTTCTACTTTTAGACAGTCTCTTCTGTTTTCATCACCTTTGTAAGACTGCTGAGGCACCACAGCTATGCCCCACTAACCAGAGTCAGAACTCTTCAGACCTGTCAAGCTGTGGATGCAGGCTGCTGGCAAGCAGCCAGCGCTGCTGGATGTGGTAGGTGAGGAGCATTGTTACCAGAATATCAGGTTGCACGGCATGGCATGGCCTCAAGAGTAAACCTATGACCAAGACTTTACCTGTGCATCCCCCATCTCCTTTTTTGTTTAAGCTACTCTTGTAAAGGAAAAAACCCACTATTTCTCATTTTGATGTTCTCCCACTTACAAGGTTTAGAAATTTAGCTGTCATTATGGAACTACGCAAGGAGGAAAAGGCACTGATGGATGCCCACAGCACTACTACGTGCTTTTCATTTTCATGTCATGTCTGGAAAGCTATGTCATTTCTTCTCATATGAGCTTCTTGACTACCATCTGACAATTTCAAATCCCAACAGGTTTTAAAAACACACATTAAAAACTACCATTACGATTAAAGAAGAATCACTTGATACTGCTATGCTATTCTTCTACTATTAAAAGTAAATTTGATAAGGAACTTGAAAGAGATTGGTTTAAGTGGAGACTTTCACATGTAATTTGGTAATTTTGCTTAAATACCAATCTGGCAGCTGCAGGAAAACAGTGGTGGGGGAAGACAAAACCCTCCCTGTATTTCAGTGCTGTATTTATGAATGGAAACTGGCAATTTAAGTATTCAGCTCCCTCTAGTGTTGCTCAGAGCAACTGAAAACGTTCAGAAAAACTGCAGTTCAACTTCTTAATTAAGTGCAAACAGGATACTTGGCACATTAGGTTTTTTACACTTCTACACGTTTGCATTCAGCAGAGTGCAGTACACGTCAATGCTCTGGCAGATGCCACTGTTTCCTCTGACATTCAAAGTGCGTATTTTTCACATAAAGGCTGTATATCATCATCATTACAGAGCATGAAAGTCTGGAGGACAAAAGTTCACTCTTCCTCTCCCAGAGCCCTTCTCAGTCAGGCACTAAATATATCTTTAAGTTTGTAAATGTACGCATAATTGTTTTCTCAAAGACTCTGGGAATGTGAATTTTAAAGTTACAGTGTCTTTTGTTATTTTAAGTGTTTCTAGGATTAATTCTAATCTAGGAACACAAAGATTTCACCCTATCCTATAGACATACTATTTCTTAAATTTCTTAGTTTGCCAGATATGGATGGGATTTCTGGCAATGCAATTACTCCGTGGCAGGAGGTTCATGAAAGTCTCAAAACACATTTATGATCATGCATGTTTTCAAAACCTGTATTTGAAGCCGCACAAAATTCAGTCATTTGATACGGAACTTCAATAGTTCAAACTGATTTTTTTTGTTCTCTCTTTTCAAAACTCTCTTCACTTAGTTTTTTAAAAAGAGCTTCACTGAAGAGTGGGGCCTGATCTACAGAGCCAAATATAAGGTGGTATTTTTTTCTTAAACCACATGATGCAATGCGCTCAGAGCGCCTTGGAGCATGGGCCACAGCTGTATCTCATTCAAGTCCTTTTTCTTAAATATCTACAAGGACTCGCTAAGAATTAAAGAAACTTGTTTCCTGCAGCTTTATTTATTTTTTAAAGTTTTAAAAAGCTCCAAGAAACCAAATCAAGAGCTGTGCAAAATGTTAATTTACTAATCTAGTTTATCAATTAATTTATTTCCATTAAAAACACAGTGGCAAGAATTGCTAAGCAAACATGCATCCACATATATAACTATAGTTGGTACCAATGATTCACTCAACATTGCATGCCATCCTCTTTCAAGTTAAAGAAAATAATATGAAAAAGTCAGACAGTCAAAGCCATGTAATATTTAACCAAAGGACTTAAGCTCCCTAGTAAGAAAACATCTACCTAATGATTTTATTACACAATTATGTATTTTCTTGATGGAATGCCTTCCCATTATACAGACGGAAAGCCATACGCAGAATGAGCAACTATTAAATAACTGTTCAGCCTCACTACTCATCACATGACTTGCATGCATACAGAGCCTCCATCACAAAAATGTATCTGAGTACAGAAATTTCAGTTTATAACAGTATTTCATTTTTTCATCCGTAAGACACTTTATACTAAACTAAATTATATATTAATTATATAAATATATAATATATATTATATATTATATAAATTGTAATCTCTCCTAAGTAATGGAAATAGTCCTGCACACAGACAGAACTGATACTGAACAGAGGAGAATAAAAAAGCATCCTCTTTCGGCTGTCTTGGGCATGCACCTAGCATTACTCTTCTCACAGCATTATGAATTCTTACTGACTTCAATACTGGACACATGCACTCAACATTTCCACAAGCCCTCAGTATCTCAAACTAGAATCCTAGAAAACAAGAAACATCCCTCAGCAACCAGTTTTGAAAAGTCTGGTGACAGTGAGTTTCTCAGGATCACAGAGTCAGTGCCAGAGATACAACCAAGCATTCCAGGGAAATGACATTGATTTTATCTGAGCAGTACCTACTCCTTTACACATTATATAACCTCCAGGTTTGGCAGCAAACAAGACAGAGATCTGGGGCAGCCTTCTACTACCCACTGTGACTTTCTTGGGAGGGAAACCAGAAATACAATCACAGAAGGAGACTGGAGTGCCTACACACACCATAATTAAGTAAAGCTTCTTAGATGGCAAGCAGCAGCACCTACAGAGACATCCAACACATCTTCCATTCTCCTGGGTTGGACCATGCATATAAACATAAAGTAAATAAAAAGAGCAAAGGAAATTTCCTTTGACATCAAAGCAACTCCACTTTCCACCCCAAGGTTTCTTTTCCCCCAAGCCAGTTTCAGTTCTCCCTGCCAAGATAAGGAGAATTCTGGCAGAAATGGAAAAGCTGATGAAAATGCATTTTTCTCTAATCATGGCCAGAGAAACTACTCATCTTCTCTGGCTAAAATTAAACTGAAACAAGCACCTAGCATGGAAGGTTTCTGGCAGTTTGGCTAAATTATAAGCAGTTTAGAACACAGAAAACATCAAGTAACTCAAATCCCTTTTTGCATGTAAGAGCGAAAAAAAACCTGCTGCTAAGTGTAAGAAACATATTTAAAAGCAACAACTAGGACTTCCAAGTATCAGTATCATACAAGTAAATCTATCACAGACTTCTCAACTTTCCAAAAAATAATTAATAACAAAAATGTAAGAAATACTGCACTTATTGCAGCAGAAACGGAGCCCACATGCCAGAAATCCAAAACACCTCTTGATGTAAAGAACTTCAGCAGTACAACTGAACTTTCTAGTGAAGGACACAGAAGGATGGTGTCTTCCTGAGGTCCCTTGTACCAACCCATATCATACATCTACACATCATCTAAAAGCTGCATCTTGGCTTCTGGAAGAGCTGGGATCCACAGCAGGTAGGAGGTCAGTGCTTCTGGAATTCTAGGTTGTGTATCAAGCTTGCCTCATCTTGATAAGCTGAATGCTGATACCTGCAGCTTTTAGAGATTGTGCAGGAGGTTACAGTGGCCATCACTACCAAGGGTACAAGAGATAAAGAGGTAGACCTGGTAGAAGCAGGTGCCCTCAGAAAGAAAAAACAGAAGAAAACTTTTTGGACAACCCCCAAAAAGTATCCAAAATACAGTTTTGCAACCCCTAAAAAGTACCCAACTTGCCTGGGAAGCAAGTTCATGATCTAGAAGAGTGTTTAGAGCCTAAGGACAAGATTTCAACTGCTTCATTTCTGGGTATATTGCCTAATTTCTGGGTATATGAAGTTTTCCAGGACTAAGACTAAAACAGACAGCTAAGTCTCTCTCCAAAGTAAGAAAAGGAAATATGATCTGGGGGGTGATTGGTTTTGCTTACCTACAAATGAATTTTCTGAAGTTTTTTATGCACTGAACGTAAGAGAACGTAAGGATGATTAGTTTTTTGATTTTGACACATAACCTTTAGAAACTTCTGAGTTAGAATTGACGATTCCTCACCAAAGATAATTATATCCAGAAGTAGTGCCCAAGCTAGAATCGCTTTTTGATTTACTTCATTACTATAGTACTCCAGATGCAGACCTGGCTTCCAGTGTCCTGATCACTGTATTCACACAAAATAAAATGGCTAAATTCATCTGAAGAATGTTTACAGTGGTCATGGAACAAGCCAGTTTTTTTAAATTCTGATTGGTAATTCTGATTTTTAATTCTAATTGTTTGCTAAGTCCAGAGAGGATCAGTGAGGCCAAAGACAAATTATTTTGACAATTTATCATGAATACTGCTTAAATAGCCTAGGACTCACTTAACATCTTTATATAAAAAGCTTACAGGAGGGTTAATAAACCATCAAGCTGGTCATAAAAGCATGCAAACCCATAAAAACAGAAGAAAAAAGATTAACAGGTTATCTTGCTGTATCACATATTCTAAGTTTTACCCTTCCATTACCACTGACCCCTTAAAACAGATTCCTTTGGTTTGGTGTTCCTTCTCACATTTTAAAACGTAACAGAAGTAAGTATCAAGACTTTAAGCATTTTATTGTCATGCACAGAGTAGGAAACATGGAGGCCAACACTTCATCCCACTAATTGCTTTTGAAGTCTGCTTTTCCTTCTTCTTAAATAACACTTGCAAAAAAAAAAAGGGAACATTATCCAATGCAAACAGTATTTCAAATGATTCAAAAATCTGACAGTGGAATTGTAGCTTTAAATCACTAGGACAAGTCAAACAAATGTACATGTTTCTTTCCGAACAACATAAAAATGAAGATGGTAAGACTCCACTTCATTAAACAGATAACGTATTTACTTAAGACAAACAGAAGAATAGCTCCAAGTATTCAGTTTCACGTCTTTACCATAAAAAGAAATCTATGATCTGCTTATAAAACACTTTTATTTATTTAGGAAATACTCACAAATGCTAAAATTAAAGATACTATATTTAACATCACAAAGGTTCCTGTTCTGCAATCTACACACTGAATTGACAACCTGGTCAAAATCTCTACAATTTATATTAAGAATATTACCTTGCGTGTAGGCAGCATCATCAGATCCCATACTCAATTTCCGTGCATCACTGATCCTATCCACATGTGCTAAAACAGGGTCAGTAAGATGCTGGATACCCTCTGGTTCAACATAGTGATCAGGAAGGTTTAGAAGGTTTGTAGGTTCAAAAGTTGGGGACACTACCCCTGGGGAAACTGCAGGGGGCTTATTTGGAGAAACTGTAATTTTAAAAGTATATTTTGTGTTAGGCTGCGTGACAACCACTCGAGGAGAGGTTGCAGTGGTGCTGTTGCCCACTGCTCGACTCTTGGGTGGATGGTGATGAATAAATGCAGGACCCATGCTTACTTGACCAGACATATTCCTAGCAGTAGTAGATACTCCAGGATTTGTCGATATGAAAAGCGTGGGCTGGTTCCGCACAAGTTGATCATCTCCTGTTGTGGCATTTGCTGAAATGTAGACCTTGGGCTGACCACGTGTGATCACTTCATCAGTATTTGGAGGACTGGCTGATATGTAAACAGTGGGTTGACTTCTACTTAATGTCTGGCTGTTAAGGGAAGAGGGAACAGTGGAGGTGCGAGGGCCAGTTGAACGCAACTTAGAAGAACTGTTTCTTTGAGGCGGTTCAAGTTTGATTTCAATTTGATTTTTGCGAGGTCCTGTGGATATATTCTGAATGTTGTATTGGCTATGAGCAGAAGATTGTGAGCTACCAGATGAATGAATCATAGGTGCTTGTGGAGTAGTAGGAGAACTAATAGGCATGTACACATGAGAAGTCTGGTGGCCTTGCTGGTTTGGCTGTGTTGAGTGTTGCGATGAGGTATGTGGCGTAGTACTGGATGTAGGAATAGTAGTCCAGGGACTTGGCTGCGAAGGCTGGTAGACTTGCTGAGGGTGCATGGGGTTAAACTGAGATGCCCAGCCTGGCTGCTGCTGTGTCTGTCGAGCGGTACCACTAGGAGCTGTGATGTAAGGCCTAATATAGATAGAATTTCCCTGGGGACTGTTAAGTACAGGAGGAGGTACACCATGTATGTGCAAAGACGTTGGGGTATTGCGACCAGGCTGAATGTTTGGGGCTAAAGTTACCATAATGGGGTTGAATCTGGGTGTTTGTTGAGACAAGTTAGATACTCCTTTGCTGCCTAGGTGAAATCCAAGATGCTGCCCTGGATTAGAAGTACTAACTGTATTAGCCATCCCAAAGACATTAAATCCTTGTGGAACCTGTGCAGGTGCTGTCTGTGGTTCCTGCTGAAACAGTTCATTGTTGGACTGACTGGTTTGAAGGTGTCCATCACTAACACTGTGAGCTAGAGTCCTACTTCCATTCATTCTACTTCCTTCTCTTCCATGGTGATAGATGTTCTGTGACTGCAAATCCAAATTAAGAGATGTCATGTGATTTCGTAGTCCAGGAATCCCAGAATCATCCGAAAAACTTAGGTCTCCTTCACCGTAGAGATACTTAGTGCTCTCCTGAGAGAGAACTGCACAGCAGGCATCCAAATTATTGTTATTCTAAAAAAGACAGATGAAAGTTTGTCATTACTGATAAAATACTGTCACACTTATGTATGCATACATCCAATCGTAACTGAAAAATTAACAGTGTAGCATCAGACAGAAAGCTTTAGGTGGCCGGCAAGCATAGCTGCTCTACACAGACAAGGAGCTTGCATGTGAAGCTCACTGTTCTGGGAACAGTGACTCAGCCAGTGGCACCAAGGGCAGAGGTCTGCATTGCCTCTGAAGCAGTGACAAGGAGATTCTGGACCTTGACAAGCTAGCTTTATACAGTATGATACACCTTGGATGAACACTTTCCCTATTCCTTCTCAGTTTCAGAACCATCTTCAGCAGAGACCAAATCTCTGGCTTTAGGGAGGAAAATGACAGCAGGAATGGATTCACAGCATCTTCACAGTATTGGTTAATAACTTAAAAACAGAAATAAAACCACATGTTTATTTTAAATGTTTTCCCAAACACTTCAATACCAGTTATGCATTACCTCCTGCTGAAAACGGAAAGTGAATCTTATGAAGAGAAGAAACACGTCGACCCAAGAAACTGTACACGACTTCAGAAGAAATGTAAAAATTCAGTTTATACAAACACAGCACGATTACTCTTTTGTAAAATGAAACTATTAATTGAAAACCCAGAGGACATTTGTATTTTCATTTTATACCACTGCTTGCAAAGCTTTTAAATACTTATACCTGTACCTTTTAAAACCTGTAATAGGATGACTTAGAACAGAAGCCACAACCTAGTTAATTCTTTAAGAACATTTCAGAAGCAAACGGCTAATCTCTCTTCTCTTTTTCCACATGTTTACTAATATTGTACTTTGATCTTCCCAATTTAGTTTCCTACATAAGGATTTTTAGAAAGAGTGGACAGGCATCAGTGACTTAATTTCTTCATATTGTGCTCTGTCTATATCACTTTTCACACAGACCCTCCCGCCCCCCAAGAAACAAAGGTTAATACTTTCAGCCAGAAGAGCCCCTGTTCAGGCCCATGTTATTAACACTAAATAGGTGGCAAATCCATCCAGTACAAAGAAACAGTTACTAGAAAAAAATGCAAGTGATCAAGGAAAAAAAATTGCATATGCCAAGCAGCAACAGTATCAGTTAGTTAAAGAGTATCACAACCAGATAAACTGATCCATGCTACATGCTTTCTATTATGCCATTTTTGTTAAACTAGCAGACATTATTTCTCATTCTTCAACTGCGATGAAGATGATAGCGTTGTGCAGACATAGCAAGACTGTCTCTACCTTACAGATTTACAACCAAAAAAAAAAAAAAAAAAGGAAGAAAAAAGAAAACAGAAGTGGGAGAGGGATGACAAGGCTAAACTTCACCCACAAAACCAAAACTATGTGTTCATACAGACCAGATGCAGTTCTGAATTCTTCCAAATTAAAGCAAAAAACCCAAAAATCCCCAAAAAATCCCAGCCGCAAAGCCTTTTAAAATAACAGGATTCCCTAAAGGCTATCTAACAAGCCAGCTCTATATAAGGATTGCTGCAAAAAAGTATTCCGATACATGAAAATGGATCAAATTGATGATATGCATATTGGCTCTAGTTTGGAATAAGCACCAGAGGACGAAGTAATCACAGGAAGTTAGTAGTGAAGAAAGGAAACACGCGGACAGAACAGTGGGTAAGAGAAGATAAGAACAATAGCCTGGTATTTGTTGCAAAGGAGAAAAGGGAGCCAGAAAAGGGAAAAAGATAGGATGCCACAGAAAAACAAGCTAGAAAGATCTCAAAGGCAGATTTTGCATAAACTTAAGTGAATTAAAATTATTAACAGAAAGGCCAAAAATACCAAACCAAAAAGGAACAGGCCAAGCTTGCAAGGCCCTTACATTCAGGTTGAATGCATTTCTTTGGACAATTTTTTTTTCTTTTTTAAGACCGCATCCAATCAATTCCAAAATTTCAGTGACGTCAATGAGAAAATTGGAGAACTCAAAGGGGAAACAGGGGCACATGGAACCCCTGGCATCTTCTGGCTGGCAGAGGCAGAGTTTCAACCGCTTCTAGCTCTTTACAGATCAGAGAACCGGTTGATGGCAGAACTGAGCATATTCCAGCAAAACAATACCCCTCATCTTATCTCTGCCCATGTCCCAATTGAGTTTAAAATGTTGGCACCCTGAAAGAGAAAGAAAAAAAAAGAATAAGAATGTTGGAGGGAAATGAGGAAGCAAGGAGAGGACGTAGACTTGAGGAGCAGGTATAGAATGGTCCGGACACAAAAAATAGAACAACAGGGAACAATGTCCACAGACCGTGGGCACTGCAGTGACTCCTTTAAATGAGGAGAATGGGAGAGCTGAATGCAGGAGGCTTGTTGGGAAGAACAGAGGGATATAAAACTTTTTAGGAATATTCAGTGCTGTCAGCCCAAAATGTTTTACTCCCTAGATTAAGCAGGTTTAAGTTTCCTCCTATTAGCTCTTTGGTGGTTTTTAGTATGCAATCTATTTTTTAGGTGTTTCAACAGTGGGCTATCTACCTCAAGGTATTTTCATTATCTCTTTATCCTTAATTTTTTCATTATAAGCATATAATGCTATGAACTTTCCTTTAAAAACAACTGTGTTCAGCTACAAAGAATTCATGATGGAGGACTATACATTCTTTCTGCACAGTTCACAGTGATCCAAAGAAACTTGCCTTGTTATAAAAGCCTCATCAATAATACTATAAACTGCATATATTCTTTCAGATTCTCACCTGGAGTATCTTATAATTCCAAGCTTAAAAATAACTTCACCCTGATTTACGATGCCTTTATGTAAGGTACTGTGGGGGCAAGGCATTTTTTACACCAAATGTCCTCAAGTACTTGTCTTTGACCTAAACTACACTTACTGCCTCTATTGGAAATTCCTTCCACTATGCTCAACTACAAGGTGGCAGAACTCAGGATTCAGACACTGTTCCAGCAGTATTGCAAACGTGCACAAGTACTCTCAAATTCTGCTTTTCAATCTTTCCCATCAGTCCAAGTACAAAATTTGTTGGTTTAAAGAAGTCATGTTAGGTGGCTTTTATAACAACAAAACCCCCCAAACAAACCAAAATGCAAACAAACAAAACCCCACACCAAAGAGAGTAGCAAAACTAGAAGTTGAGTCAGAGAAACCAGAGCTCAAGAAATTTCGAAGAACCACCAACATGACAGGATTTTCTTTGTGAGCCTTAGCTCTCAGTTAACAAAAAAGGTAGCTTTCTAGTGTGACAAATTAGTTTAACAATACTGCACACATGGAACATTAATTACTCTAGACTGTTTTTGAAAGATTTTCTTATGAAAGCTGACTTAAAACACTTCCTCAAAATCTAAACCCTTCCCCATGAATCTGTCATAATATGGGATGTACAGTATCTTTTCTTCAGTTATATGGCTCTTTTTATTAAAAAAAATCCACTGTATTCATTGTTATGAAGACTGCCGAGTCTCTTAAAGACAAGCATTAGCTTTCAAATTTTTTTAAATCAAGAACTACATTCAAAAGATGATTACTGATGCATTCACTTCATCAAGTCCACAGATCTTGCTCAACAAGCAGTTCTCACGTTTGAAGAACAAAATTGTACTTGTAGTATAAAGTCCTACAGAGCACTAACATAAAAACAGCAGTGTACAGTCCCGAGAACAAATACAGGCAATTTATACTCTGGTTCAGTTTCCTTTTCAGCTAAATAATGAGAAAGAAGGGACTGGGGAAAGCTTGAAATCTCATGAGCCCCGAGCAGAATTTTGCCTTATTGCAAATCAAAACCAATTCTGTCAATGAAATGCACTTCTCACAGCTTCTTACCCTAGAAAGACTGGAAAGTCATGATAAAGTCTTGACAGTGTGAATGTTAAATTGTCAGACACTCTTCCCAACAGTACAAACACTTTGTTTGGATGTATGTGTGAGTACATATACATATGTAAGTATATACAAATATGTATTTCATAAATAAAAATACATATAAATAGCAAGACAAACAATTAGGATATAAAGAATGTTGAATCATAACCACAGATGTCCTAGCCATAGTCCAGAGACAGTTAGCTTCTGGGAAGCTGTAAGCCATCATTCTTCCAATCAGTGTATACTGATGATCAGTATGAATATTTGATTAATTCTCTTATTAACCAGAGTAATCAAAGGTTGAGTATCTTAGAATGAAAAAGAAAACCAATCAGTATGGATGCTTTAAATTGATGGAAAATGCAAAGCGAACATGTTTAAACAACATAGTTGAGTAAGTCTACCAGCATTTGATAACTCTAGGCATAGTCCCTATTGGGCTTTGGAGGGACATTAATTTATCTGCTGAAGCAGCTAACATGATGTTATAGAACAAGTTGTTGATACAAAATATGGTATGCGTTCTGATAGTGGCAGCATTAAAAACAGCTGCATGTAGAAGTCGAGAATATGCAGTCCACAGCTTTAGCACTAACTGCAGCACTAGTCAAAAATGCTTTGTTAGTTTCAAGCCGAACAGAAAACCATTAATTAACTACATAGACTCCAAAGCCACAGCAAAAAAATGATGCCCATCTGGCAGCCAAAGCTCTGGGCAGATGCACACCAGTGCCTCACACCCACTCAGGTCTAACACGGTGGAGTCAAGGCTACAACCATCTCATCCTGCCTGAAGAGTGAGCCTGACTCGAGCACCCGGCTGTGCCCACATCACACTCCCAGGCTCCCTGCTGTGGAGGGTACCTAAGGCCACCAGTGCTGGCTCTGCAGGCCAAAGGAGCTGGGAGTGGAAGGCATCGGGGCCAACCTGCACGCAGGCAAGAGCCCACCTTTAAGTCTGATGGAGACCAGGCAGCAAAGTTGCTTCTGGACGTGCCCCAAAACTCAAATAAGAATTAAAAGAAAATTTTAAAATGCTGCATTTTGTAGCATTGCCTTAAACTGTCTGTGCTGGACTCAGGTTGGCTTTGCATCCCTCCTTTTGCCACAGTTAATTCTGGCTCTTGAGATGGCCAAAAGGCATGCGCATACTGACTGGTGAGATAGTAGTCTCCATGCACACACTGATTATTGATTTACAGGCTGATTTACTTTGGACAACCCCTGATTAGGCATGACAGAAGACCAGCCAATGTAACATTTAGCTTGCTGTGCAATATAAAAAAATCAGCTGTGTATATTTGTCTCATTTATAGAGAAAAACAAAAAGAAAAACATCTGCTTTCAAAGGAGATGCCCATACAGACGGCTTAAAATAAGCAACATTGCTTACTTGTACAGCCATGAACAGAACACTGACCTGTAACATGCATCTGGACACAACACCTTCAGGTACCTCAGGAAACTTCTGTCGCAGGTCATGTAAAACCTGAATATCAATTTGCTGGCTTCCTTGGGCCATTCGTATATTGCCTGGTCAGGATTGTTTTTCAACAGGCAGTTTCAGGCCTTAGTAAAGGGAGTACTCATCTCTTCTGTCCCAGCATTTTCTGGAAGAGAAAGGAGACCCTTGAGACACCAAAAGCAGGCACTTCTGATGTAACAAAACACCCCACAAAAAACTGAAACACACACACAAAATCCCTTCTCAGTTAGGCAATATAAGTTTGTACTTGATGTTGATGTTTTCCCATGCAACATCTCTGGCTAAGTAACTGCCCTTCCCGCACTCATAACCCTGGAAATTGCCCATTTATAGACACATCTCAGGATCAGTTTCCTTCTTTGTTCTTATACTGATATTATAAAATACACTAAGAATAAAAAAGGACTTGATTTATCAAAGTATTAAAATTAATGGGTTTAAGAACAGCATTTTTACTTATTTTAAACACAACTGAACACAAAGTAGTCCACATCACATATTGGAAAATAGTGTTCACTCAACTTTTGAACGTACCTGCATTTTTACCTTTACAAATCTTATTCAAGCATCTCCATGAATTTTTTTCACTTTATCCATGGCAGTGGCAGAGCAGTTAAAAAAGTTACTCAGTCCGTGTCTCACTAAAAGCACACTCATACTACTTTTTCAATTACAGTGCTAGACTAATCTAAGTAGTGACAAGACACTACTGATCTTGCACCTTCTTTAAAGCAGTTATACGGAAAAACACTGCTCAAATTCAGCAATTTCAACAATTACATTGTTTATCAAAAACTGTACTGCAATACTTTCTCTAATTAAACCTCAAATCTGACAACAGCACAGGAAGTCCACAAAAACCAAGGATTCTATTAACAAGAAGAAAACTGGTTTACCCTAGCTCAGTATCAAATGCCATTTTTCCACCCCTCTTCTACTGAGCAGTCCATAAAACTTCCTGCTAAATAGTTAACCCCCCTCAATCCTCCTAAGACCATTTAATTTTTTTTCCAATTTCTCTAACCTACATTAAAGAAAACCATTTTGCAATATGCTCTATTATTTTCAGAAGAGTAAATTCTATGATCTCCATCTCAAGTTCCCTGTACAGCACTAAAATTTTGTATTTACTCTTTATTTCAAGTATATCAGCAAAAAAGCACTTTCACAGCTGCTACAGCAAAAACTCCATGGAAAGAGATTAATGCATGCAGTCTTTTCAAAAATGCACAGAGAATAAATTGAAAAAACAGTATTTAAAACCAATGTTCCACACTGTCACCCTAGTGCTTCGTTTCAATAAAGTATTTTGTATTCTAACTCATTTTTCAGTGTCTGAAGTCTTGACAAAACATAAAATGACCACAATTTCCATTTATTACTCCAAAACAGTAAAGTATTGTAACAATTATCTTAAAATCAAAGAAGTGCTACAGAAAAACTTATCTGCATCTTATGAGGCATAAAATGACTTATCGGTCATCATTCAACGCTTGCAAAGTTCAATTATTTGTCGGTAGCACACCAAACTTGAGAGATTGCTTATTCTTATTTTTCTGTTGTACTTTTAAGTTTTGCTGGCTTAGCACCAAGCAGATGCATGCGGGCGGTATCACTTCATTAAATTTGCTAATACATTTTTGCACGCGTGAATCAAATGTGTCAACATGGCAAAATCTGATATTTACTGTAGTATAGGAGGAAGTAAACCAAAGAGGCTCCGCTCCCCACTATCTTAATTCAGAGAAATACACTTCAGCACTAAAAGAAAAATGGTTTTTTCCTTAGTTTCAACCACAATACGCAACTAATATGGCTTCACTGACAGTGTAACATGAAAAATGTATCATAAGAGTATGAAGGTCTCATTCTAATCATCATTTCAAGAAGAAAAACCCACTGAAGAGCTCAAAGATATCAAAAGATTATCAATAAACTCAAATTAACCTTAAGGAAGACTGAAGTGACAGGTCATGAGGCTTTCTGAGGCCTCTCTAGTAAAGACAGATGAAAAGGTTTTTTCCCAGTTCCTGATGTTGCAAGAAACTACAAAAAGGACTCAGTACCCATCTCCAGAGGCAAACTTAAAGGAACTGACAGTTACTTTGACAGATACCAGCCTAAGGAACGGATACACAACACTGTTGTCAGCCACGGAACTCAGGACCATCCAGAATATTGTTCGAAATACTGTTAGAAAGTTACATATACAAGTGGAAAATAAAAGGCACGAATGCAGGAGTGAATAGGCAAGACTGCCAGTAAATAGACTGTAGATGAAAAGGGTACCAACAAGAGGCAAAGGAAACTGCTGGCAGCAACGTTTTGGCTTCACTCAGATTCTGGCATAAAAATAAAGGCAACACAGCATTACAGAAGTAATCACAAAAATCTATTCAAGAAATTAATTATTGGAAGAAGGAAAATTCAGCACTGGTGACTCAGAGAAATAATTCTTCCTAAAATCATTAATATCAGAGTTTAATTACGAAGGAAAACATCTAAATACTGGAGTCCAGTACAATATAAAGCTATTCTTGTTGTAATGTCCATTTACTAATCATTTTACATACTGCTTCTAGCTATTACAAAAAAACCACAAAACCCTTCAATGTGACTTTATAATGTTGCAGAGAGACAGAGATCCCAGTGCTCATTTATGCCAGAAATACTAAGTAACCGGAAGAATTAATTAGCTGTGTTCTTTTTCAAAGAGTATTGGCATGATCCCCAGACAACTTAAAAGGCCTGGCAATTGTATCATGATGGAGCTCCTGTTGAAGCTTTATTCTGTGAAAACTATTGAAACCAAAGTAAACAATGTGTCATCTCCCAAAGACTACTCAGAACCATGAGTATGAGACACAAAATAAACTGCCTCTCTTGTTTATGAAAATATTCAAAGACAACTTAATGTGAAATATGATTCAGATGCCAAATACTAGGCTGTTATAGTGCTGGACCAGTGCTAGCTAAATACATAATTTTTCGAGTCTCCTTTCTTCTGACAGAGCACACGTTTAACATATCAGAGACAATTCTTCACTACAAACCTTAACTTAATATCACATTGACCTTCCACAAAACACTTATAAAGCAAGTGTTTCTCAGAGTAAAATCTGCCAAAATGGATTTTATGAAATAATTACACCTGACAAAATCTAAACAAAGAAGCTGATAGACTAGAATATTATCTGCGCTTCTTGTTCATTACTAATTTTTTCCTACTGCAACTTCACATACAGTCTATGCCACAAGAAATATCAAAGGTAACTGTGCAGATTTTAACATAACTGCTGTACTTAGTAATTCCAGTTGAAGTTATGATACACTCATAATGACTAAAGTCCCATTTATCGTCAGTTACCATTCTGGAAATAGCCTTCATGAGTTCAAGAGAACAGCTTTTGGAAATATGCAGAACACTGCCACAGTAACCAGCATGCCCTTCACCTTCTCCAAACTGAAATCAATGCAGCCTTTTTATCTCCCTTGCTACTTCAGCTACATCTAATAAGTAAATTGCTCACACTTTCCTGTGGTTTTAATCTGATCACATCTGATCTGTGTTTTACTCACCTGGCTAAAATGCTGTAAAAGTAATCTATCTAAAAGCTTATTTTAGAAACCTGGCTGTAAATATTTTTAAGAGAGTGAATGCAGAAACAAGAGAACATTTTCTTGTAGCATTAATGGTGCGGGTTACAGACACTCTTTATAAAGAAAGACTGCTGTAATGACAGGAAATCAGATGCAGCAAGTTGCAATGCAAGCCTGGTAGAGGCTGCTAAACAGACAGCAGAAACAGACAAGCAACCAGAAAGATGACTGAAAAAAACCAAAACCCAACAAAAAACCAAAAAAGAAACCACCCAACCCCTCTATGCTTATCTCAGGCTCCTTCATCAGGACTAAGTAGCTCCCCAACACTCACATGTATTTGCGCATTGGATAACTCCAAAAAGTAAACTTATCTTCTCCCCTCCTCACTCCATGCTTTTATGAGCAATACCTTCTACCTTCCCCCATATATTTAGCTACCTTTTTTCCTGTTATCTTATCCAAACACCTATCCAGGCAGCAAGCCAACAAATATTAAGAAACTTCTATGGGCCCTTTTTTCAGCCAGATCTCAATTCTGATGTTTCACTCCAATAATTCAACTAAAGACTAACCTTAGGTCACTTTCCATCGAGGGTTTCTTTACACTGAATTGCTTGAATGACAAAGTATAGCTGATATTAATATTGCTAGCATTTCTTTCAGCTTTCTTTAAAAAATATAATTTCCTCTCCAGTCTGCAAGACTGGCAATCACATTATAAATATATGAATCTCTATCCACAGAAGACCACTTCTAAGCAGGATCTCCATTCCTCTGACAGTAACAAGCATTGCAAGCTTATTGCCAGTTTATACTTACTTATGTGTTATCACTCTCCTTACAATTAGAAGTATATTTTTGTATCCCTCTTGTTCGGAAAAAGAAAGAACATTAGACAAAAAATACCATATTGTTCTCCTGCAACCTACCCCTCCAACCTCTTACATGCCAATTTCCACACCTATTCTTCCTTTTTTTCCTCACTTATAACTGCACATTCTTGTTAAACACGAGACTAGAAACTTTCACCGTATGTGTGTCTAGCAAATGGAGAGGGAAAAAAAAAGTAAGAGATACCACTGGACGTAAGGCCAACTTTCCTTAAAGAAATTGGTTCCCAGCTACATGCAGGACTGCACACTTTTAACTATGTCACTGACAACTTGCAGGTAGGAAAGAAAGAAAAATCCAAGAATAACAAAAGCAAAATTGTATGGTTCTCTGAGAAACTACAAAACCAAAAACATTCAGAAATTAAACAGCAAGAAACAATGACATTCTCTTCTCCCCCATCTAGCCCTAACAGACTTTTTCTGAAAGCTTGCATGGAGTCAAATGTCAGGCAGCCTGAACACGCACTTGTTTTCTTAAAATTAAAATTTAGAGTAACTTTGTAAGGGAAAAAATGTAGAAACAAGAACATTCTACCCCAGAGTCCCATATTCTTTCTGCAAAAGAGATTAAGAAGTAACAGTACAGAATCTAAAAGCTTACACTAACATCACTAATGCTTTAAATGCATATTAAAGGAAAAAAAAAGTGTGAGAACTGGAGGATGGAAAGAGGTTTATTAAATATTCCTAGTAGAATTTAATTGTTCTAATACATTACTCAGCTTTTCCACGGCTAATTTGAACCATTTCAACAGTTCTTCACCAGTATCTCTACTATCTCTGCTTAAAGAACAGTATTATCAACACCAGATGTTACACTTCACTCATTACCATCCATCTCTTAAATAAATAAAAAATGAGTAATTTTAGCCCATCACAGTTTGTTTCCCATCTCATCCTCAACCTACTACATATTGATACTTCCTTGTATCTGTTTGCCAGATTTCTACTCTGCACTGTTCTGAATCCAAACAAGAACATGAAGTACATAAACCTGATTTCATTGCATGACCTTAAAGCTGAAAAAAATCAGAATTGCAAACAAGCATCACTAAGAGTTTTCCCCAAACACATTACTGAATTGGATCAAACCAAAAGACTTCTATCAAATAATTAATGATGAGCAAGGTCAGAGGAAAATGGCAAACTCTGGAACAGTTCAAAGAAATAATCTGTTCCCATGGAAAATTTATTTTAAGTGACCATACCTGGAAGCAATTCCTACCTTGAAGCACAACTTGGTATTTTTTCTTCCTCCAAATTCATTACAAAGAGTAATTTTTAGAAATAAATTTTTATTTAACACATTTCATAATGTCTTTTAAACTCCTGGCCAGAATAACAATGTACTATAATGGGTCCCACAGCAAACGTGTGCACACATAAAACATTTAAAGAGGTTTAATCTGTCAGGTATTTCCTTGGAAACTATGAGCAGCTACACAATTTCTTTTTCAAAGGAAATTAGTTAGTTGAGGTTGTACTTTTCTTAATGTTGAGCAAATAAAAAAAAAAGATTTTGTTTTGTTTGACTGTCAATTTTGGTTCTTGCTAGTTCGGTAATGCTAATGCACACATTAAGGGATTCTATTAATGGATTTTACCTAAGTTTGGTTTGGTTTTTTTCCCCCTTCCCTTAAGAGAATTAATTAAAAACAAAGACACCTTCCTTTACTGCAGGTCATTCTGTGAATTCTACCAAAGCATAGCTGACCTTTTCATAGCTCAGCAACATGCTGGCAAACCGCATACATAAGCACGTTAAAAATGAGGTTTCTCAGATCACTGTAAAAATTTCCTCAGGAATATGGTTTCATTAGAGAAAAATCTATCACAACAGTTATTGAGCTTGCCTCAAGCTACTGTTAAGAGTTGGCAGTTCGAGATTTGACCTGTATTCTTCGCACAGTACGTTAACAACAGAAATCTGGATCTGAAAGCTTTGAAATTTCTAAAAAGGGTTTTAATTCATTTTTACTGGAGATGAACTAAAGGTGAGGAAAGCAAAACACCTCTAAGACAGCTGAGAAGGCATTTTCAATTCTTCCTACGCTTACACTCCAAGGCACATCCAGCTCTTTAAGAGCAACACTTCTTGTGTCCTCTCCTGTCCACACAGTTCTCACAAGACCCCTAAAAGCTCTGCATCACAAGTTAGCTTTCGAGTGGAGAAGAGACCATACCAGTCCCCCCGAACAACATTAATCTTATCAACTTAAAATGAAAAGGTGAGAAGGAGGAAATCCTAGGTATTCTATTTTTCTTCCTTTTTATTCCCTGATAAATACAGTGAAAGTGCAATTAATTGCTATCAAATAGCCAATGAATTATTAGGCATTCACATTAATCTGAAAATAGGGGCTCTACCCCTTAACTTACACTGGAAATAGATATGAAGATAAAAATCAAGATTTCTGAATGCCAGGTGTATCTTAAATACAGCACTTGATGAAACTCAGAATTTAAATCCCAAGAATGTTATAAATCTATCCTTATGAAGCATTTTCTTCCTTAGAAGCAACCATATGTTTTGCATGTGTCTTGTCTTGTTTGCGTCTTGCCTGTTTCATGGCAATTGTAGGATGTCATATGGAAACGAAATACACAAAGTAAAAATTGCATTACATAATTCAGTCAGGGTACTTTTGTTAATTATATGAATGAACTCCACAGTAACCACAAATTCTGTCTGCATTAAGATTCCAGTCTTAACATTCTTCATGTCAATTTTACCTAGGTAATCAAAACTCTCTACCTTCAAGTAGATTTATTCCCTTTTTTTCTACGCATCTACATACTTGTTTCCATTTGTAAAGCTTCCCAATGAATGAAAACCCCATTATTAATTTACAAGAAGATGAACTAGCAAGTATTAATCTTCACATCTCCAACTGTGATTGTATTGGGTTTCTTCCACAGATTAACAATATGAGAAAGCTGTCAAGTATTTTTTTTTCCTTCTGCATACTTAATTTCTACTATGGCTGCATCGTAAAGCTTTCATAAAGATAATCCTCTATGAACTCTCCGGAGTCAAAAGCAGGTGTTGCTATTTTGAAGAGTATGCACCATTTCCAGTGCAACTGTTCTAAGAGTTGAAGGAAGAGAAAAAAACTTAAGACAATAAAAATGCCAATCAGAGAAAGAGGCAGGCAAATCACACCTATATGACCAGCCCTCATTAAAAAATCTTGAAAAAGTAACTGAAAACTATAACAATGATAGTCTACATAGAAACGTGATTAAACATTTTTTTTTCTTCAAGTCATTTGACTACATCTCCTTTAAAATCTGCTTTTGATTGATGACTGATGAAAAGATACAAAGGCTTCCTAAAATGAAACAATGATTTTAAAAAACCAGTTTAAATCTAACTAGATGCTATAATCTCTCACAGATCCTCTGATCATAATGTGCACTAATGTAAGAATATAAATATCCTACTGAGTCAAAAAAAGGGTCATTTTAGCTCAGTGTTGTTTGCAAGTGCGGCAACAAAAAGCAATATTCAGGAAGAACACGTAAGCCTAAGCCTTTTTTGAGCACACTCCTCTCATTCTCTCTGTATGTACAACTGTGTGATTGAGGAAACTCAAGAGCAGTGCCCTGCCTATTCTCTTTACAGACCCGATGACGATGTATTCATCAAATTCCTCTTCTTAACCTGCTGAAATTATCTGCTCCTCAAATACACTACGGCAAAGAATTCCAGAAGGGTACTACTCTGTGCATTTTGAAAAAGTAATTAAAAATCAACCATAAATTCTACCTTAGACTTTTCTCAAACTTATTGTCCTATAGGTGCTGAGTGCTACACAATTCCAAGTTGCAGGATTTCGTAACAGTTCTGCATTCGCCACCTGCATGAATTTGCAAGCTTCACTCATACATCCTCCTACAATCTTCCCCTCTCCAAACTGGTAAGTCTGTCGTCTAAAGGCCTCCTTGAAAGGCAAGAGGGGTGGGGAGGGGTGGGGAGGGGAGGAGAGGAGAGGAGAGGGAAAAGAGAAAGTCTTCTCACTACCTTCTCTAACACCAACATCTGCTCCCTGAAATAGAGGAAGTGTAGCCCTCAGTGCTCAAGGGGAGGGTTTATCAGGGCTTTACACACGTCCTCAGTATCCTTCTCATGATGCCCAATACCTCTGCTGGCTTTTCCATCTGCTCCTGAACATTGCACCAAAAGTTTCATGTAACTCATCACGAATCCAAGACTGCTCTTCTCAGTTGCAATGAGTTATGAATGTAGTACCTGTAAGCATGACCAGGCTTATTACACACTACAAGACGACATACTAGAACTTTAATAACCTATTCCTCTCTCTCTCTCCCACCTATGCCTTTCCTTCTCCATAGCTAGTACCCTAAACATCATTAGCTGTGAAAGTTTTAAATATTTTCCAATATTTTACTACATCCCAGATCACTGAGTAGAAGACAGCTTGGTAAAAGCTGCAACATAAAGAAGAATCAGAGCCACAGCCAATGAAGTCCAGCATACCTCAGAGTCAGAAAAGTGTAGTTTGTGATACAAAGCCTGTTGTACCTTTTGGCTGTGACCACAGTAACGGGTAGGGTAACAAGCACCTGAAAGCGTTACTTTGCTCATTGCTATCTCCCTGCTTTCATGACTTTTAATCACTACCCTACATCAGAACAATTCTAAAAGCTGGTTCTGGGCTGGCTCCAGAGTAGTTTGCAAAGTTTCAGATTTTATATCTGACCAGCCCAAATCAGATCAAAGTCTTCCTTGAACAAGTTGTCCTCATAAAGCTGTAGATGTTCAGGGAACTCGCCAGTAACCTACTGCCAACAGCAGCAATAAAATGCATGTGAATGACAAGTTCTTTGAGGAGCTTCAGGAACCTCTACAATAGCTGACTCTGGGCCAAAGGGGACTACCCTGCAGCCTAAGTACACAGAAGCCCATCTCAAAACCTCTTGGCTCCAAACACCATTTTCACTAGTATGAAACCACATTCCAAATAGACCTGGATCTGCAGAGCTTGCAGACTTCTGGCTCCACCACTGAAAACCACAGTCCAGCATGACTGGCTGCTTCAGAGCTGTCAGTCTGAACTCCAGATTCATTAGTCTCATGATAGTTTCACTGAACCCACGGAAGACTCAGTTTACACCCGCTAAGCTCGTATTTCATTTAAAAATCTTCAGATAAATGAAACAGACATCTTATGAAATAAGAATCACGACTTCTAGCAAGCTAGATATTTAGCAGTAGTTTTTGACAGTGATTTCCCAATTTAAAACCAAAACAAGGCAGCACACACACCAGATATCAAACCTTTCAGTAAGAGACTGATGCACGATTACCACTCAAGTGCCATCATGGAACATCAACATATAGGAGTGGGCACACAGGAAGGACACGATGCTTTTTGTTCTTAGCAGATTACATGACCAGGAATATCTCCGGATGTAATGTACAGCTCTATTCAAAATTATATATTAATGATTTCTTTATTGAAAATAGGAATATGACTTAAAAAAATAAATTTAGATGGAAACAAATTGAAATTGCATTTAACCAAGCACAAAGAGACTTAAATCCACATTGAAATACTTAAGCAAAAAAACATTGGTAGGTTTCATACTGAAACTATGATACCTTAGCTTTCATTCTAAAGAGAACAGCAAGAAGTGTCATTGCTTCAATTCAGAACTAAGTAAGAGTGCTGTTCACACTACACCCTTCCCAGTGACTCAGAAGACTCTATCAGAGAAACACATCAAACCCGACTGGTCTGAAACTGTAATAACTCTCACATATATCCATAAAAAAAAATCTTCGATTTCATTATTATACTGCCAATACAAAGATGAAAGAATCCAAAAGGCTAAAGAAATGCTAAGTCACATGAATGATATATAATGATTTTGTTCTCATTTATAGTGACCTACAATTGTTGCATGCAAATTATTCTGTTGTCACATTTCTACAGCAGTGGAAAGTCTGAGAGTGAACTTTGTGCCCTTCTGGTATATTCCCAATGACACTGTTACCATATTTCATTAAAATTCATAAGAGAACATAAAAAAGACAAGCCCTGTTGTGCCATGTTTTAGCAGCTTGCCTGGTAGTTCAATTTCTGATATGTATTTTGGGTTATTCAGTTCACAGCAGGAAGCTCTGGAAAGCCTCTGCATCCAGGCAAATAGCTGAACTTCAGCAGTTCAATACAGAAGCCAACAACAGCATTACAAATCTCAGAGCTTGCATTATGTAACCCAATCTTCCAGTGGGTTTGCTGATGACTAGATTGGTATTTGAAAGACTTATGTCTGTGTTTCATACTGATAGTAAAGCAAGTACCCCTAAAAATGCTGCGAAGTTCCATTATCCTGTAACTGTAAGCCAGAAATGAAGCTAATCAGAGATCAAGGGACATGACAGCATTTTAGGGAGAACATTCCAGAATCAAAGTATCTCAATAACTGCCCATAGCCACAGACAGAAACTTCTGAAGATGAGGTAATAATTTTAAACTAGAAGAGCATATATTTAGATTGGATACAAGGAAGAAATTATTTGTGATGAGGATGGTGAGACACTGGAACAGGTTGCCCAGAGAAGTTGTGGGTGCCCCTCATTGGTGGTAAACAGGTTAGGTGGAACTTTGAGCAACTGGAACTTCTGAAAGGTGTTCCTGATCTTTACAAGCCCCTTCAGACCTAAAGCATTCTTTATCAGTGGTGTCCAAACCAAGGACAATAAACTGGATTTTGATGCAATTAAGTAATGCCTTTAGAATTTTTTTTCCCCGCAATTACATGATGTTGCTGAAGTCAGGCTGTATAGCAAGTTAAATGCATACAATTACATTAAGAAAAACCTACAGAAATCCCAGCAGTAACAAGGCATGCCAACTGTTGTCTTATTCACATTATATGGTGTGTCCTATTTCCTAGTATTTGCATTACACTTTTCCCTAGAGAAAGAAATGGCTCACATATAATATTGGCCTAGAATGTTGTGATAACACACCTAGTGTATAAAAAGTGAGATTTCGTGAAACAAAAAAAGCTTGTCCCAAATAATTTCAAAATTATGATGAATCTTTCTTGTTGCTTTGACTGAAAACATTAATTTATGGGAAGAAATCCTAAGACATTTTGCATCTCTCTTTCTTTCTTAGGCACACATAATGTACAGGCTATTTTCTGATTTTACAAGGACGTTTTTCCAAGTATTTCCCTGATTTCATGGAATCATTCTCCATTCTTTACTACTTTACTTAAATTTCTATATTCTTAGTTGTGCAAGCCCTGTCTATACAGCGACGCGCTTTGGCACAACCTGGTCACTGCAGCACGGCCCAGCAGGAGCAGTGTCCGCTGTCAGAAAGCAAAGATACAGGAAGCAAAGATCTGCAAGTCCTGCTCAAAAAAACTCTGATTCTCAAATGTTAGTATGACTATAAAAAGAAGCAAAGCACACATTTCAAGTTCAAGTCTAGCTGCACCTTTGACACTCTCCCCAGTCCTTGGAAATTCAAATCAAAACACACACATTCCTATATGGAAGATGTTTACGTTTCGCAAGTATGGTCTTTTTATTAGATTTTTCCCCTGTTCCGTTTATGTATCTTGAATGTGACTAAACCAGGTAAGTAGGTAACTTAATCATAGTTTAGACAAGCAGATGGAACAAATTCAAAAGGTGTTAGTATAGCCCCACCTGAGTTACCAATACGAGTGGCCAGAACTTGTCTAAAGGTTGACAGTTCAGTCCCTCTTACTGAGGATGAAAGTGTAAGGTTAACTGTAAGGATCTAAGGGAATATAAAGTATATAAGGCTAACTCTTGCTATAAGCAGAAGCTGGAGAAAAAAAATCCAGGTCTGGAAAACTGATTTGGAGGAAACTACCATCTCTGCACTAAGACTTAAATTAATCTTGTTTTCTTTGTAATTCCCAAACCAGAGCCAACCAGCCAAGAGATTTCTCCATCCTTCATTTATCCTATTGCTCTAAAGGTTGTTACTACTGCAGCAAAGGCATCACTATTGGTAACGATTTTGAAAGCAGTTGTCACGGCACAGTGCCAAAACCTCCTCAGGCCATGAAGGGAAACACCTTTTACTAAGTTTCTAATTCAGCCAATGAGATACAATAACATTTCACACAGCAAGAGAAGCCTCTAGCTTGAGAAATTTTCATTACGGAATTTTAAAACGGAGCTTCTGACAGTAGGTATATTACAATAACAACAATAAAAAAGAAAAAAGTATTTTAAATCCTCATTTCCTGCTATAGTAAGGCTACTATGAACAATAACATTGTTATGAATATTGCTGTTGGGTCTTTGCCCTTGTAGCCATGTTATGTACTGTTCATCATATTCTACAAATGAAAAGCCAGACCAACGCAATAACGGAGTAAAAGGCCTCAAAAAAGCATGGTTGTACCAAAGGCAAATTAAAAGTTGTGAATTACATGGAATTACATGGAATTACATTAAGTCTGAATTACATGGAACTGCAAAGCCAGTTCAGTCACATAATGACAGTCAAACTCTAGAAATACTACTTTCTTTAAATATATCTTGTTTTCCATTAATTATTTTTCATTTATATCTAAAACCAGTGTGTACTGCTCAATAGTTGAAATATCTACTACAGAGCAGCCTATATCAATGGTGACTTAGCTCAGTAAAGGCTTTAAATACACATAAAATAACATTATTTTTGAAGAAAAAAAATCATAAAGCACTGGGAAGTTAATAGTAAAAATATTACTAACATCACAGTTAAGCCACATGATGTGCTTTCACGCACACATCACTCAGGTCCTGCCTAACATCATGCAGGAACTCCACAGTACTGCCAGGAAGAGAGCTGCACGCTCTGAATTTAACACACTGGAACGTAACCAAAGAGACAATTTCTCTCTTCTTATCATACTCCAGCTCATTCATCATCTTTCTTTTGTATTGCAGTAGGAAAAACACTACATTTCTGAACTGTATCATCTTCCAAACACTCTTATCAATGCAGTCTCTTCGCTGATCTCATTTTAAAACATAGCAGCAATTCTAACATGTGAAGCAACAAGAATTTTTCCAGGTCATAGGGTCAAAATCTCTGATTCCCCATATGCCAAGCAGGCACTTTAAGAAGAATATTAACATTTTGCAAAACTTTATAGCAAGGGCGCTGTCAGCACTTGTATACGATGTGCACAAAATAAATCCATTCAGCTTGCTGAAGCCACATTCATACAGAATTTCACTGTGATTCACTGACTACTTTGAGAATGCCTGGTTTATACAAAACATCACTCAAAAGAAAAGTGAAAAATTCCTGAGCAGTAAACTGGCTTTAGAGAGATTATCTGCTTAGAGAAAAGCAAAGATACCAAGGATAGCTTGAGCAATAATACTTTGAGCAAGTCTGTAAGATATTACAAGTTACAAACTGTATGATTTAAGAGCAAAACAACTTCATCGCCTTCCGTCTTCAGTGCTCTTTCCTGTACAGTGCTAACAGCTACCTGTACACCCAAACGTACCTTTGACACCACACACAAGTGTAGTTGGAAGCTCGGTGGTGAGATCTGTGATCCCATTTCCACGAAAGCCATAGCACAAAGCATTTGATGGATCATCAGCAACCCAGAGCTGAGTGCACTGCACTAGAAGTGGAAGAAACAAGCTGGTTTACTTCTTCCTAGTTGTCATGTACAGCCATGACACCACACAACTTCCTCCTCAGAGTCATGTGTTAAAATACACTATTTACAGAAAAACTGGAAGTAGCTTTGGACTGGTAAAGAAAGCATCAAACAACAGAACAAAAATAGTTCTATTTCATATATACCAGACTTAAGAAAGTATTCAAACAGTTGCTACGCAGCAGCAGGCCATGGGCATCACATCAGATTTTAATGTTTCACTGATCATACGTTAAGAGAAAATTCTGCAAAATCATCTACCAAAAGTTTTCAACTATTTAGTCATATTTCATCAAAAGTGTAGTCTGAAACCTTATTAACCAACCACTACAGCAAGTAACACAAATACAGATGCTGTCATGTCACAAATAACACATCTGTATTTCAGTCCTCTAGAGCAAAGTAACAGACAACCAAATACCAAAGAAAGCTTTCAGATTTTGGCAGCGAGCTTTTCCCCTATGGACAGAACAGGCTGTCCCCACAAAACTGGTATTTACCAAACGTGGCTCGATGATCAAATTACACTTTCTCTGGAATTCACAAAGTAGTGAATGCATGTGTCACAAAAAGCCACAAGAAATCCAAAAAGTTGAAGAGTAACTCCAAGTACTCCCTTTACTTTCCAGATACTCCTTCAGAAAGCACTCTCAATTCTGTGATCTATGTACAAAAAGTCCCTTATTTTATATATTCATATTTAAAGAAAAAATTTCACTCAGATCAATTAAAATTACCTAAAAATTTTCAAGTAACTTAAATAACTGGTCCAGGATGGTAATGATACCGATCTTAATGTCTCAAAAGCAGGACCTTTCTTATGATTCAGACTGCCAAACTAGGAGCATAACTTACGGCAAAACCTATATGCATGAAAAAAAGAAAAAAATTAGTTGCTAAAGAGAGAATTGTGCTCATTCAGATTAAGGACTTCACAGGTAACATTCCTCTCACTTTTCTTCTTCGTTCTTTCTTAATTAAATAACAAATAAATACTAATGCAAAACAGTTAAAGTTTTGCCAAAACAAAATATTTAAGGCCCTTCATTAAGTGCCCTAAGCAAATGATACTTCTAAATATTTAGATAAAAATCTACTGGCTTCAATACAAATGAAAGCTGGCTAGTCAGCCAACTAAAAGTTTTCTGACTTCCAACTCTTCAGAGTAATTCCAGAATTAACACTCTGGCCTACTTTCTTTTGGAAAAAAAAGTAGAAAAAAAATCCTTTGAATATAGATGTCTGAAATCTCTATGAGGCTTTTCAAATCAAGGCTAAAGGCCACTCATAGTTCCAGATGCAAACAGTGAAGCTCCAGAACTCATATTATTAGATCTGTCAGCTGTCTCCTGTGGCACAAGGCTGGTGAAGAAGCCACCTTAGTCAGGAAAGCACAGAACTGGCTTCTTTAGCTTCACCATCAGAAGTCCACAATCACTATTCTCACTCACTGTGAGGATAAGATTATCACATGAATCCTCCCCTATGAGAAGACTACGAGATGCAAGCTAACTTTGTGGCAGTAATAGCCTTGCATGCTCCTTTACTAATGAAGTGCTTATAGATATAGGGCGAAACGACATCAGAAAGCTGAACAGACCGAAATCTTCAGTAAGAGAACATACCTTGTCTTCCTCTCCACTCTGCTTAGACCCTGCAATTCTGCCCTCTTTCTTGCTCTGGCCATATTTGTCCACCTCTTCTCTGTGTCAAATTCAAAAGATTAACCTATTAGAAGATAATATCTTTATTTTTTGTTGGATTTCTCTTTTTGTTTCAGCAGCGATGAGCTGCTGCATAAGCTCAAACCATCTTGGATACATTCAACTGTATCATATCCAGCAGACTGGAAGATCCTATCATGCAAAAAGCCTGAAAATGCATTATTCTGAAATCAAAGACTTTACTGCTAAACTGAAAGGAACAATGAACTAGGCTAACATAAATTACACCTGCTTTCCAAGAACTGTAATTAAGAATCTGAATTACAGACCCTGTAAGCATGGCTAGACCAAAAGCTGAATTGGATCAGTGAGTTATGGGCCATATGTTGTTATTTCAACAGCCAGCACTGGATCAGTGCTATGACTGCATCATTTTTATATCCCACTCCTATTATACTCCTATGGGACTACATATTAAACCAATTCTACAGCTAGAATAGGTGCAGAAGAGCAGCGACTGCCTAAAAAAACAAATCAAAAGCATTTCTAAGAAACATGTAAAAGTATATTTTAGGAAGCACTAATCTCAATTCACGGAGCCTCAAAAAAGCTGTAACTATATAATCTAAGGCTGCTCTGTCTCAAAGCACTTCCAACAGCATCCCAGATAAAACAGTATTAGAATGTTTCTAAACTTGGGCCTACAGTTCTTGAATACTCTGCAATAAAAAACAACTCTATCTTCATAGAACTACTGATAAATTTAGGTTGGAAGGTACTCACAGAGTTCAACAGCTCCAAATACTATTCAAAGCAGGACTAACTTCAGGTTTAAAACAGGTGCACAGGGCCTTGGGCAGCCAAATTCTGAAAAACCTCAAGGATGCAGATTCCACTAGGTTTCTGGAAAATTTCCTCCACTGATTAATCACACACACTAAGAGGAACTTATTCTTTATATCCAATTGGGATTTCCCTTGTTGCAATCTATTACTTCTTGTCATTTTATTTGCTACCTGAGAAAAGCATTCCTGCCCCATGTTGCCTGTAATTCTAACTGTACATTAGTCCATCTTTAGACCTCTCTTCCCCACATTAAACATGCTGAGGTTCCTCAGCCTCTCCACTTATATCACTAAGCATCTTATTTCCATCAGCTGAACTTGCTCCCATTTGTCAGCATTTCTTGCAATGGCAGGCTCAAGGCTGTCAGATGCACCCTCACAAGTGCTGGAGAGAGAAGGAATAATCACATCCTACCGCATGCTGCCTATGCTATTTCTTATGTTCAGTCTGAAAAGCCTTGCTGCTTATTCTTTGTCAACTTGACATACTAAGAAGTACTTTGAAGCCCATTCACAGCTACTGTTTGAAAGACGCTTTTTTAAAAACAAAGTTAATTAACTTGATGCTTTTACACCAGCAGTTGCATTATAAATCAAGTAAAGCTAGGTATCTAAGCAAATACAGTAACTGGTATAGAAATACTTTTTCTCTCTACTTTTATATGTGTAATACACACATCTCCCACATCTCCCTCTTCTGCAGAACCCAGAGAAGACCATTCAGGTTTGACAGCTGCCTACTTGAGAACTGAAGTAGGGAAAAACACAGAGAGAAATGAAAGTTATGGGTCTGAATAAGGTAGGAGGAAGAGTGATAGGAAAAATTATAGGCTTCAGTGCAATTTGTGACACTGAGTCCAAATTAAATTCAAACCTCTATGCCAAGTATTCGTCTGCTACTGTTGGGCTCTACGCAAATCCTTAATCAGTAGCTTCTGTGAGGCCCAACATTTTTTTCCAGATCTTTAGATCCCTCTCCACTAACTAGATGCATACATACCTCAGTGGAATTTGGTTCCATTTGAGTAAGACATTTCTTTCTAGCCCAGACACATGTCCTCTCTAGACATCACAGAAAACACATTTAAATATCTGAAACTGAAATTTTAAAATGCCAAACTTTTTAATGCCAAAAAGCAAAGCCACTGCTAACGTTATTTGCACAGCAGGAAAGTTCTGATGCCAGTATAGACAGTGGAAAAGCTTTTTCAATATCATATACTGAAGTTAAGGAAAAATTGTCTAGCTCCAAATCTTTCCATGTCACTGCAGCTCGCAGATCTTGCTCTGCCTTTGTGGATAAATGCAGGATAGCCATCTAATGGCTAAGAGAACAGTAAGCCTTGCAAATGGAAAAGCATATAGTTATCAAAAAGGGCTACTATGAGTTGCTACTGGAACCAGTCATTATGAAACTAAGGAAAAAATAAACCAAAACCAAGTGTTTTCAGATGGACTTCTAAACTTCATTTTCCCCTCAGTGCCCTGAAAAGCTGCTTCTTTCCAAATATGAATGGAAACTGCTACACTTTCCATTAAATAGAAGTTACCACCATGTTGCAAATGAATGGTTAGTTATTTTAAATGAGGTGGTATAGTTAATTCCTTATGTGGAAATAAAAAAAGATTAAAAATATTTGAAATGCTCTGGCTTCCTCTTATCCTACAGATCTTCCAGAGTGCCTACTGATTAGTCTCAAGACTGACATAGAATACCTTTTGGTCATTACACAAGAAGTCTTCAGAACAACAGCTTCAATGTCCTTCTACCTCACCCTAAAAGCTATGTTCAAGCAGTAAAAAAAGTCTGTGATCTGTCATGGGAAATGTTGCATCCTTATTTTGACACTGTCAGGGTACTCTCATGCACATCTTAAAAAAGCAGTTCCCTCAGTGACTGGACCACTGCTGAGGCCTCTCCCCCACTATTATTATGCAGTAGGCTCTAATGACACTGACCGAGACATCATTTCACTGGGAGGCAAAGAGGACAGATACAGTAGTTTAAGTGTGAGAACAGATACAGCAGTTTAAGTGTGACAGTAACCAACTAAAGCACACTGGGATGAATTTTCAAGACATCACAGCAAGAATTTTGACCATACTATTCTCTTTTATACCAATGAGAGTTAGATACGTTTAGAATGCATGACTGATTTCAGTCTTCCAAAGAATGCACTGAATTTGTCATAATGCAACACAGGTTATAATCAACAAATTAATAAATCTAGAGCCATTTAACTTCACAATGTTAAAATATATTCTGAAATATTTTCACTTCCTTCATTGTTTCACCTATAGTAAAATCAATCCCTTTTTATCAGCAGTGAGTCCTAACAGGATTGATGGCTCAGTCAAAAAACCTTAAATGCCACCAATACCACCAACCTGAGAGGCCTTGTGTCTTTCAGGAACAAAACAAAACAGCATATTCTAGAACAATAAAATCTACTGTGAACACTGCCATTTCAGTTATATGAATTTAGAAGGAGGAATTATGAAATGCCTCTATGCATGGGTTAATAGTAAAATTAATATGTGTAATAGTAGAATAAAACACATTCTACCCACTACAAAGTTTCACAGTAAAAACTAATCTAACAATTAATTTCTTACATGTAACTTGCCTTTTAAGAAAAGTATTCCTTGTATCTCAATTTATAAGAGACAAAAGACAGCTCTTCCCATAACTTAAAATTCTATAAAGAAAATTCCATTACAAACAACACTGGACTTTAGAAAAATATTTCTTATAGATGCAGCAAAGGAAGCCACTATTAATTACAGTGAAATACATTGCCCATATTCCTTTTCCAACATCAGAGGAAATTCTGCACGAGTTGTCTCCACAGCTTCCCAACTACTGCAAAATTTTCTCAAATATCAGTGACTGTAACAATTTCACTCTTGCACAGATCAGTAAGCTTACCCTTATATTAAAATTTCTCTTCAGTGCATAGGAAAGCTACAAACAGTCAGCAAAAAAACTGTCTACAAAGAACAGATTTGTGCTTCCTTTCCAAGCCACAAATTGTAGAAGTTTAAGAGCTGCTTTTTTCCCCCCTCCATTTCAATGAAACCTTAAACTTTGCATAATTAGAAAAAGCTCTTTCCAGTTGTTGCCATAGGGATAGTGAACTCTTACAGGAATACACAAAGCACAAATTTCTACTGTAACACTACCTTACATTTCTCAATTGATTTGTAATTGTCTGACTTTAACATTACATGATAAGTAATGCTGAACAAAAGCATTTAGAATACTAGTTTGTTTCAAAACCTAAGACTTCTCATTGTGCATGTATTTAAGTTCATTCCAGATGGACGAATATTGGGAAACTGAATTGGGTAGAAGGCATTCCAAAGACTCATTACCAAATGAAATAAATGAAACTATTTTACAGCCACACAAGAGCTTAGATATTTGCCAACTTAGAGAGTAAAACCCATGAAATACTGCAGCATTTTTTTGACAATCCTAGAAATGCACTGTTAGGAACACATGACTGAAGGAAGCCCGCCTTAGCAGAACGATACCTGAATACAAAGAAATGTAGTATCAGCTCTTAATTATTCAACACTGTATAATACACATACCAATATGCAGAATTACAAAATTTAAAAGCAAAGCATCACAAAATTCTAACTAACTAGTCCAAGTAAGGGAGAATACTTGCCTTTCCCTGCCCCCAATTAATAACATGAGACTGAGAACTGAAGCTGACATCTAAAACGATAGACAAATCCAATCAGAAAAGAAATTAAAGAATCTTATTGCCTGTGTACAGGACATTTGACAAGCAATAGGAGAGCCAAAGTTTCAGGACAAAGAACGAAAGCATTTTTATGCCTTCTTTCCCAAGGGGACCCATAGCTACATAGATTCAGCAAAGACCCATAGCTACATAAGAAGGAATTCTTAAGAAATTGCATATTATCTCCTGAAATCTTAAATCTCTTCTTCAGATCTTTTAGTTACTTATCATATCTACTAAAAAACCTGTGAATTTCATTTCTTGGAAGACTTTCTGTTGCTCTCACCTTCAAAAATAAAGGCTGAATGAACTGCAGGAACACCGATGTGGTTGAAGATGGAAGCAACTCTCTCAGCATTACATATATTACAAGCAGATAGCATAAATAAACAGAGGATGTCTTGATTTTACAGTTCTTCAATTTTCTAATGATCCGTAGGAGTTCAAAACAGTTTACGTAAAGAATAATAAATTTTACACAGAACTCTCAAGACAGGTTTTATAGACATATTTTGATAACATAAATATATCAGAGCAAAACTCACAGTTATCCTTTTCTCCATTCCACAATCAAACTGTGCTAATAAAAGCTGTATCTATGTGAGGAATATTTTGCCAGCATAGTACAACTGTACCAAGAACACACAGATTAAGCTATAGTTTCACAACACTTTTTCCACTGCAGTACCAGCTTAAGCAGGCTTCATTCCTCAGCTGTGCTGGCACAACTGTTTGTGCAGCTGAGCAGAGAGGCCGGTCAGGGAATCGATCCAGGTTAAAAATAATATTTTTCTGATGGTAAATTCCACAATCTGCTTTGCTGCAAAGCCACCTGGCACATTAACTAGTTATACCAGCACAACTGAGGGACAAGGCAGGAATAAGAAGCTAAGGTCAGGGCAGCCCATGCCAGTGCTGACATGGAAAGAAATGCTCATGAAACTACACTCTTGGTCTTTAAATGTTTTGGCATTCCCTGATTAAGTGCATTATCCAACTACTGCAGAATGAAAGGGAATACTAACTACTACCTCACAAGCATGTTTGAGGAAAAAAAAAAAAAAGAGGTTTCCACCCACTTTTCAGGAAATTCTGTGCAAGGGCTACAAGAAATTCTCTTAGAAACTCATTTAAAACAGAAGTTTCAAACTGCCTCCCCGCCACTGTAATTTCCTGTCTGCAGAAGAAGTGTATTTTATCATTTACTGTTTCTTTCACTAGTTCACACACAAAACTTGATCCTGGATCTCTATCCTTCAGACAAAAGGGCGAAATGTAACTGCATTTGTCCTCTTAACAAATCCTAGGCAATGAAAAAGGAGGGGAAAATAAACTGTTAACTACGATGGTAATGACTGTTTACAGCACCTTTGTATGGAAGCAAACTTTCTGTGCTCTGATAAAGTAACAAGACTAAAACAATACAAGTCATCTCATAATACTGGCTATCCTACTTGTGTAAGGGCTACACCCCAGCTCTTTGGTAAGATTTTAAACTTCAGCAGCAACAGGACAAGACTGACTTTCTGTTAGTGATCTACTTTATTCCAAGTTTATTCAAAAAGATGTCTACAAGGCCATGAAAAGAGATGAACCCTTGTTGGCCGTGCTCTATTTATACAAGTACCTTCTATCTTGAGGACGAGCTATTGGCATACAGATACTCAGGTTTATGACTACATGGATAAAGCTTCCAGACAGAAGCTGGTTTACATCATGTTGGCATGGCACGGAGCCATACTACACACACACACATAGGGAGCACATGTGTCTCAAACACATCCAAAAGAAGCATCCCTGGCACATAACCTTCTACTTCCTGCTGGTTACAGCACAGTCTGTGAGAGTATTGCAGTTAATATTGAAAGAAAGTATGCTTTTACTTCTTCTTAAAAGGAAAAAACCACTAATTCTGGGAACATTCTACTATTTCAGTTTACATCTGATTCACACACATCACACTTAGGCAGGTTTCTGAACACATTATCAGAAAAGTCATTAAATTTAATCTATCATCCCAAACGTTTAAATTAAAAATATATCAAACAGCTATGTCCAACTTTTGTAGCTTCTTTCTATGAATTTGCTTCAAAGCAGTCATGTGACAATTCCAACACTATTAACTTAGAGAATAAAGAATAAATGTATTTTTCTTCACCTGTTAACTTCAGATGTTCATCATCAGATTTAATTCAAAGTACAGCTCAGAAATTTTGATAAGAAATACCGTAATTGAAGAATGAGCCTTGTAATACTGATTTGGAAGAATTTTTAACACCAAGTATACACTGTACTCTTTCCAGCCATGGCGGGGCAGAGGGTACTTCTTAGATAGGTCATGAGGAACAGACCTTGTTCAGTATTTTGATTCTTTATTTACCTCCCAACAGATACTACAATACGGCAAATCAGTAACAATAATACATTAAAGCCTGCTGACTCTAGACTACTTTTTAAAAGAAAACAAAACCAAAAACAAACCTCAAGCAGGAATACTGTCAAACACTGACACAGGCTTAATTAAGGTTAAGACAGAATTCCCATCTTGCCTGAATACAACCTAGTACAGCATCAGTCAGGCTGGGAGGGACCACAGTGTGTCATCTGGTTCAACCTCCCTGCTCAGGCAGGATCATCCTAGAGCACATGGCACAGGATTGTGTCCAGATGATTCTTGAATATCACGAGGAGGGAGACTCCACAGCCTCTCTGGCCAATCCGTTCCAGTGCTCTGTCACCTGCACAGTGAAATTCTTCCTCGTGTTCAGGTGGAACTTTCTGTGCATCAGTTTCTGCCCTTTGCCTGTTGTTCTACTGCTTATCCCCTCCCAGGTGTTAAGGTTGTGCACTTCCAAATCTATTCAAATAAAAACGAGCCAGAAGCATGCACTTCTTCAGCAATTAAGAGACACAAAAAAATGATAAGCAGTGTATTTGTCAGACCTTGCCCAAATGATCCCAAGCTACTGATTTTGTGGTATAACTACAGTAGCCCATACCATGAAGGAAACACCACAATGAAGTCCTGAGACAGCAGGCTGGCTTCTCATTCTGGCCTGAACACACCTCTTCAGGGGTCAGATTTCACTGCACTACTGTTACAGTATAAATTCTGATAAAATCATGGACAAACTGTAGCTTGTGGGAGCCCAAAAACATACTTTATTTAGGTACTTGTTCTAGCACCTTACCTGGTCTTGTACTACTCTGATAAAGAGCCATGAATTCTGATGTGACCAAATACATCACCCAACACAAGTACTACCTGTTTATCTTGCACAAAAAGTAAACCGCTTTATTTAAAAATGTACATTTCCCCTTAGCTAAGTCTTACTGTACCATTACGGTAACACAGATGGGCCTAAACTAATCTACCTTCTCAGAAGACCCTACAATGAGTAGCTGAGCAAACAACAGCAGCCTGCTGTCACTCAGAGGGGCTCCTTTCTAAACACCACTCCAGAGCTCTTTTGGCAAGTGTCCTGCACCACAACTTGTGCAGACAAAGGTCTGAGAAAAATCGTTTAATAGGACATTATCTATTAAAAGTCAGCAAGTTACCTTCAGTGAGGTTTCTTCATCTGTTTATCATACACCAGTCATTTTTCCATGCCCTCACACCTCCAAGCCAGCCAGGCTCAACAGGTTGCTGCTGCCACCTGCCGGGAGAGCTTTACTCTCCTTTCTCCATCACAAAAACTTCTCTGGATCTTCTGCTCATTGGACACTTGAAAGGGGGAAGTGCATTTGCTAGGTGATCAGAAAGTGATTATCTGGCAGGTAAGGGGCAGCCTGAGTTTGTCTATAGCAAATAGAGCTGGTTAGAAGAGGGACCTGAGAAGCGCCAATACAAGCCCACGTGTAGGGGAAAATACACTTCGTTTGTTAAGAAGAGGGAATTCTCAGACCGGTACTGTGTTATTTCCAGTGACAGGCACAAGCAGAATGACTGCTGAACTCTCAAAACCAACTAGCATGTTGCTAGTTATAAATAAAGCCACCTACTGTTATCATCAGCGAAACTAACCATATCAATATTGCTTAGAGAAACCATAAAAAGTTGGTTTCTTAAGTCCACCATTTTCACACACACATTTAAAAAGACACTCGGGCCTTTGAAAATAAAACTCTTAGCTGACTTTAGGTACCTTCTAGAATTCTTGGTCTTGTATCACTTTGCAATGAAAATATATTCTGAAGTACTGAATTAATATCAAGTAAAGGTCGCATGTATTTGATTTCAAGCCTTCAGTGAATCTCCAAGGAGTTGAAACAAACTACTCCATTGTTAGCAACTGTGCTAATACCCAACAGTATGGTAAAAGAACAGAAAACAAATTCATCTGTGCACTAAATTCCTTCAAATTTGAATTAAGTCCCCTGAAGTTGCAAGTGAAGTAAGGCAGGAAGCATGAACAAAGTAACTGAGCTGTACAGGTATCTAGTAATTCATAAAGATAACAGCTTCAAGCTTAGCACCAGAGTGCCATGGCAATGCATTAGCTTAGATCTGTATTTCATCACTCAATTGTCAAAACCCTTCAGAACACCAAACTTTCAGTTGGGTAGTTTTACGTTTTTAACTTTATGACAAATGTAATTTTACATTAATTGTAGTTATTAGCAGCAGGAAGCTGACTGGAAGTGCTTGGAATTTCAGCTTAAAAAGTAAGAAACAGTCATCAATACAGATGACCACATACAAATGGGCTCTGGTTTTCTGAAAGACTTCAGAAGAAAATCTGAAAGAAGAAAGAGAGGAATTCTTATCAGTGCACTTTCTTTTCCTTTCTTTCACTTTGTTTCATTCAAAATAATCAGCAGTTATGTCAGCTATGTTCTTCAGCCCTGAAGGACAGAAGATTGTGTTTTAAGAACATTCAAATTCTAACTTCGGGACTGGGCAGCACCATGCAGCTCATTGCAAAACCACTGGAATTGGCAGAGTGTTTCTTTTCCTACTTATTCCTGTCATCTCTTCATGTACATCCTACCAGTGAACAAAAAAATATATTCAGAAACCAACACTTTAATTGCCCTACATCCCTTTTTGTCTAATCTCTCATCTGTTAAAGAGCAATCTTGCCACAGTCAGCAAGACCAAACCAGGTAAAGATGTAGTTTGAAATAGGTCTGGCACTGTAGGCTGGAAGAAAAAGTTAAAAACAGGTATAGAAAGAGTACAGTGCAGATTCTCTTGTAGGACACTCAGGTAAATAAAGCAAGGAGGAGAAAGGTCCTGATAAACAACCCACTAATGAGAAAAAAAATCTCACATAGCAGACACCCAGTTTAAACTGCAGATCTTTGGAAAGGGAGAGATGAATCAATAACGCCTACTACAAACAGTCTTTGACTACCCTCCGTTGTATTCCTTTTACTTATATTGATATAAATCCTACCAAGGATTGTATAAAACTATAACATTCTTAATATAAAAGTCCATATGCCTGCCTACAATGACTTGCTGATCCAGTTCTTCGCAATTACATCTGCTCTTGAAAGGTAAGTTTTACTGGCTGCTCTGATAAAACTTTTATCTACCGCAAAACGTAAGACACCAGCATAATAAGACTCAAAGCTCAGGCTCTCCCCCTCTAATTCCAGCACTTCTGACATCTTAAATTTCATTCTTTAAGTCCAAGAAAGATGCGAGTGAGCTGCGAAGAGAAAACTGCTACCTACATGAAGCTGTATGATGCATTTAATATGCAGGGGATAATAACAACAAGAAAGTCCCTTTATTTGTTGAGGAAAAAAGTAAACAAACATGATCCTAACGAAGAAAAGAGGAGTAAAAGTTTCAGAACAGATTATCAGACAACACTTCCTCATGCACACACAGACTCACTCGCTATTTGCTCAAATAAAAGCAAATGCCTGCTTTTTAAGCATGACATTAAAGGTAAAAACCAAATACCTGAAAGCTATAATCATGGTCCCTTAAGAGAGCAAAGATACTTATAACATCATTATCTCTAACTGCTGAAGAAATCAAAAAATTTCTTCCTTATGAACACCTATGCCAATCAGGCTTCTTTAAAAAAAAAAAAGTCAAAATGCTGGTGTCAAGAAACTACCAATTCCTTTCACTCATTTAAAAAGTGAAGAAAGAACTTTGAATTAGAACTGTCATGAGATGTGAATCTAACCATAAAAGAGGTTCAACGAATTATTTAAGCCTTATTGAAAACCAGTTTGTTCAGAATATCCAGGCAGAAAATTAGGTTCTCCAGCTTTTCAAAGAAAATAGTCTCTTGTCTGTCTTTACACCATTCACACAGACCATATTTCTTTTTGCTGAAGAGCAGCTTCAATTGAAATGTTACATTACAGATAACAAACATTTCAAAACACTCATAGCTACACTTCAATCCAGAAAATAAAGCCAGTATACTAAAATGTTTCACACATCAATTAAAGTAAACCACAAAAAATTGTTATACGTGTCACAGTCTAAATTTTTTTCGAACTGAAATGCAGAAGTCAAAGAAAATTAGTTTTTCTGCTAAGGTAAAAATTTTGACTACATAGAAAATGACTGGCTAATGCAATCAGTCATATGCTTCTCTTATTTTAATAAAATATAAAGCAGATTCATTCTAACAGAGGCAAACAGTTTTGGTTATTTTAAGGATTTGGGGACATTTCCACCCAAGAGTTTATTCATAGGGGTCATCTTCTGCGAACAGCAAGCTGAAAGATACAGTAATAACGAAAAGTACAATTAAAAGATATGCTTGATGATACAACAGAACAGATCTTCTGTTTTGCGCATTGCTGTACTTCATTTTACTCATATTTTCCTGAGAAAATGGCTACAATTATTAAAGAAAATTCACTGAATTTTTTTGCTAGGCTTCTAACCAAAGTAAACTAATCTTATTTCATTTTGCCACGCTTCAAAGCTTTTGCAATTACACTTGAAACTGGGACAGTAGGATGAGCCTCAAGGCAGCATCAAATGCAACTCTCTCACTCATCTCTGGCACGACCACTAATACCTTGTCCTGCACACTCCAAAATGGTGAAATCTCTTATGGTTAACTCCCATTCCATAGAGGTGGGTAGCTGGAAAGAGGCTAATGAGCAAAGAAAAATATCCACCCACTCTTCAGAAGTACACTGATCATTTTCAAAACACTTTCACTTTTCATAGTATGATGATATCACCTATCACTACCAAAGAGTTGAAACAGTAAAATGTGTATCCACTATCAGACACTCGGGTACGGTTTAGAAAGCCCCATGGTCATATTTCCCACACAAACAGATGCAAGCAGAATGAAAGGTCTGAAGCAGCTGGGCCAGGGAATATGTAGTTTAGACAACTATGCAGCTAAGTACCATGAGCTCCAACTTCCCTCCTGTTCCCTAATCATAAACCAAGTAACTATAAGGCAACTTCTACTTCCTTCTCATTTACGCTGCGTGACTCACCTTGAGAAACATCTCTGTTTATTTCATGAACTTTGAGATTTCATTTATTTTCCCAGCAACCCTCATGGTATTCGCTCCTGGTCAAGGAGCACAGAGGATTGTGTCACACACACTTCTACTTCTGGGCTGATTGAATACTTTCCTTTACTTCTGGGCTGGCTCAGTATTTTCTTTTCCATTCTTCCACTCTTTACAAAGCTCAAACAATTTCTTCAATTGATGGGAGAGGTGCCACTGGTAAATCCAGTGTTTGCGTAAATACCTACTGGAAGCCAGAAAAAAATGGCAAAAAAATAAATTCCTAGTTCATCTTAATCAAGGACTTGACTTGTTTACCAATATATCATTTAGTCATAATGTTTTAATGACAGTAAGGCTGGGTATTTCAGCCACTCCTTAAAATGCTGTTCCAAAACAATTCAATACTGCCACTGTAATTCCTCCTGTTCCCAGGCATGCATTCCCCCTCTCCCTCCCCTCCTGTGAGCGCCCAATTCTGGCACTCATCTGATTCTGCAGCAAGCCAGTTCATGGAGCAAAACTGGGACAGGGAATAATGTCGTGTTAATTTTCTGCTAGTTTAGCTTTGAGTCAGATGAATGCCAGGGTGAACACAGGGAAAGAAGCAGAGCCAACTTACACTGATTTACAAATCACATCCCTAACACTTCCTACAGACAACCTTGGAAGAGGGAGAAAAATCAAGGTTGTACTCAACAGTAAAACAGACTTTTCTGATTTTACATTACCTTAGCACTAGAAAAAACATTGAAAAAGTTAAAAACCTAGCCCAATCACACAAAGCTGCCCCTGGCAGCTGTTACAAACAAGCAACAACATAGGCCTCTAGGACAACAGGAAGGAGGAAACATACAAGTTCTAGAGAAGCAATGCAAAAGGGTAAATAACAGCAAACCACTTCCTTCCTATCTAGTTGGTAGCAGCTAACTGGAAACAACTGTGTCAAAAGGCAGCACCTGAACTGAGAAGCAGTGGAGAAGTTTCAGAAAGATTGGTAGGCCAACACCAAGAGAGAACCTCCCACCAAGAGTTAGGGAAGAAAAGACCTTTAGCTATTTAACACGGTACCATAAACAAAAGAATGGCCACAGAACTCCCCTTTTCTGTCAATCGTCTTCTCTAGAAGGGCGATTGAGGCCCTTGGATACAAAGGGTGCCCATATTAGGAAGAGACTCGCAGCTGGGCTGCCATAGTTTTAGGCTAACAGAGCTTTACTTTGTATCTGCAGTTATCTTCACCTGTGAAACTGCACTGGCAGAAATCCCTGGGGTAATGGTGGTGGACTTTTGACAGCTGCCAGGAAAAAGGGGAAAGAAAGGGTGAAGTGTGGTCATGGAAAACTAGTTGTTGTTTTCTCTTTCTTCTCTATTAGTTCCCAAACCAACACGTATAAGGACAAATCCAGGAGCACAACTGCAATACTTGGGAGGAAGCCTCTAGTTTCCACTTATTTTCTGCCAAATTCATAGCAGTAGACAAAAATAAACAAAAATCCATCCATTAACCTGGGAAAAAACCCTCCACCAACACCAAGATGAGGTAAAAGACACTGATAGACACAAGTCAAACATAAATACGCATGGTGGTGCCCATACAACTTGGTTTTCCTGTTCCTTTTTCTTTCAAGGCCCTTTTTGATGCACAAGGAGAGAAAAGTAACAGACAGATGTCTAAGCAGCTATTCCTCTAGCTTCCAGTTAGTTTCCCGTACTTATCTTCTTCTAGAATAAGATACAGATTTCCCATCAAGGAACTGATAATACGTAATTTTAAAATTTTCTATTTTTTTCTAGGTTTTCCATGTTTCACTCTGAACTATCTTCAAGGAAGACAAGAGTGCTAGTTGTCCTCCATCCTTTTGTAAAGGAAAGAAAAATGTGACCACTGCACTCGCTGTTATGTAAAGGACTAATACCACTGATCCTTCTTTCTGCATTTTACTCCACACAGGATTTGGGAGAAGGAGATCAACAAGGAAAGGGGAGAGGAAAGCCAGGAAGAGCTGAAATGTCTCCAGCATTCACAGCTTCTCAGTACCAATTGTTTCCTGCTGTTACAACCTTTAATAGATGTCCACTAACCCTTTTACAAAGTAACCTACCATCTACTTTTTTCCTACCTTGACCTAAAAATCTTTACAAGAACCCTGACACCAGATACATACTAACAAGACAAATAGCTATCCAAAAGGAAAAAATTGTAAGTAATCTGCTCTGAAAAAGGTGGACAAGGAAAGTAACAGAGGGAAGGCGAGAAAGAATAGAAAAGATGTCTCATAGCACCCGGCAAGTAAAGAGCTTTTAGCCTTGTAAGGTCTTCCACTTTGTCACATCACTTGGGAAGAAAAAAGACTCTCACAACAGCAGTAAAATTTACACAAGACTAAAATTCACACTAAAAAATCCAGAGGACTTGCAACTAAGATTTTGTCCTTGTGTGATCCCTATTCCAGGCCCCGTCCTGTAAACTGTGACCAGAGAAGCAGAAGAAAAGTGCAGAAATAAACCATTTCTAGTCAGATTTTGACTTTCCACGGTGTTTTCTAGATATTGTATCAGCTGATAGCCTTTTATTAAGAAAAAAAAATGAAAATATAAAAGGTATGTACAACTAAGAATTGCTAAACCTTGGTGTTTATTTTCTTACCAGAGATATAGCCAGACAGTGGGTATTTTCAGGAAACTAAAGAGAGCTGAGAATCCATTTTATAAAAATAAATATTAAGCAAGTCCATGGTGGTAACTCTGCTAGTCCGGATAGCTCTTCACAGCTTTGACATACTAATACATTTCTTGCATTTGCAACAAAGATAAGAGGCCTGTTAATAGAAGTAGACCGACTTTTGAAAGATAAAATGAACAGTGTCACACAGATAAAGCAGCAAAGGATTTGTAATTATCTGGCTCTGTATTTCACAAGAATTCAATTTTTCATTCATCCCAATTTTCTAATGCTTGTCCTGCAAAAATAGTAAGCCATCGGTTAGAGGCAGGCATAATTACAAAATGCAGATGGGGACTTTTCAGAGGAACTGTCAGGAACCAAGATATAAAAAAAATATCTCATGCCTTAATTTTGTGATATCACCACTGTTTTCCCCCATAAATAAATAGCAAATTAAGTACTATTTCTTCCAATTACACGTAGTTTCATTCTCACAAGAGGTTCAGAAAGGATGACAAAGGACTGACAACGAATTCTTAAGTTCACAAGGCAAAGCTGCACTGCTAGGCTTCTCCTAAATCAATTTAAAATCCTAGTCAATCCATATATACCAGAAAACAAAGCTACAACAGCCAGAGAAGCTAGCAACAGTAAAACATAAAATGAGAAAGGGCTTTTGAAATCAGTGAATTTTGACAGCCTGCATAGTCACTGAAGGCATTCTGCAGCATTCATTGATATGACAGTGTAAGGTGATGACTTGCCCTTATCACAAACAGGCAGCAGCCTGAAGTCACACAGACAACGCTGAAACACTATTTTGTCCAAGACTCTTAAAAACTTCAAACATGAAGACAACTTTATTTTAACTAACAAGATCCCATGCTATTATAACTCCAAATATTTTTCTAGCTGAAGTATTCCTTTCAGTATAAACTATATTATGTTGAGGCAAGTTGCAGGTCTCAATCTCATTTGCGCTGGCAAGAATTTCCCCACTCATCAATGGGGACTGGAAAAAACATTCCAGAGAGCTGCCCCTGGCTCTGCACTGAAGAAACATACGCTTCAGTTTGGCCTGTTCTTTTGGCCAGTTTCAACAGGAAGGAAGCCTGTAGCTCCATCAACTCTGCTAACACCATTAGGTGGTACTTCGACTTTAAGATACTCTCTCATCATAGCAGAACTACTGGCAACCAAAACCCTTAAGAAATCAAACAAAACCAATATAATAAACGCAACCAAGAAAGCAAGAAAGAAATCGCAGCCTAAGCTTTAGCTTGAAAAAGCTGTTAGTATCTGCCAGCCTAGAATCTGAACATGCAGGCCAAATGAGCAACTACTGTTGAGTTCCAAAGTCCATCCAAAATCAGCAACTGAAAGAAAGAGAATACCTACACACTAGTTTTTATTTACTCATCTTTAAATGAAGCTTTATATTCATTTATATGTTTGAATAGCAGATTATAATTTAAGAGATTCACTAGTTTTCTCTTATAACCGTTAAAGGTTACAAAAGGCTCCAGCTCCGGGCCACAAATAATGCTTCCTTGCAGGGAGCTATCCTTTAGGACAGCTTTTGCTATCCTATTTTAAGCATATTTTTCCTCAAGAGCCAACAAGTGCTGCACCTTTTCTAAACAATTCTCTCAATCTTTCTCTCTTTCCATAGTTTACATAACTCACTGCACTTACCTACTAGCCACACTTTCACCAGTTTCAATGGGACCTGAATTTCCTACTGCACTGCAAAACTGGACTACAGCATTTAAAGATCAGAAAACCTTAGAAAAAAACAGCCATTTTTATTGACAAAGACTGCTAGGATTCTTGCAGGCACCATCATTTAAAGCTAATTAAAATACAGCAGCTGAAAGCATTTAAGATGCCTTGATTATGTCCAGATAAGAGGAGAAAAATTACTGTTACCACCTTTCATCCACGTAGGTCACTGGTGAAGATTTTACACCGTGGTAGAATCCATATACGTGGGTTCTGTGGTGAAGTTAGTTCAACTAATTCCTGTTCTACTTTTTGAGGGGCTAGCTTTTAATTCACACCACTTCAGTATTTCAGTTGGCGACTCTTGTGAACAGCTGCAGTGCCACAGCGTGTAGGGATGATTCCTTGAACTGGTCTTCCTGCCTCTCTGTCATAGAGTCATAGGACCTCTCTTAGGTCTACAGTTTCATGAGGGGCTTTCATCATCCACAGTACCAGTTTAATTAACTCTAATTTCTTCTATATATCTATTCTCCTGGTTTTTCTACCATATCTCAGTTTTGCAGAAAAACCTGTTTGTGGGCTCGTACTAAAACCACTCAGGTGAACTCAGGGGAAAGGATGGCAAATCCATGCCCTGTCACTGATGTAGCACAAAACAACCCCCTCAGCATGAAGTTACAGGAGACTACCAAACTGATCTAACAGGTCCTCGGCACCCCAGGATTGGTCTCCTCCCACGAGATCACCTAAGTTAAATAGCAATCTGGTTAATTTTCTAACCACCCATACATACACTGCCCTGGCTCACAGACAGATGAGACCAGAACAAGTGACCAGCTGCTTGTGTCAGTGAAAGCAATCTTCCCTGTTCAGTCACAGCAAAATATCAGTGGCCCCTGAATCTTATGAACACGTGTTCTTCCATTTTTTTGCTCTAAACCTCCTATCTCAAAGCCATTTTGTTATGTTACTCTAAGAGTAATTAATTTATGCAGAAATATGGATAAAACAGCGAAAGCAATCCTTTCATGGCAGCAAAGGCATATTTTTGTATCAATAAACTAAAACTACTCACTCAATGCTGCAGCTCTTCCAGAAAAATAACACCATTCTGCACACGTAACGGCACTACACTAGCAATCTCTGTATGCAGACTGCTGCATTATGGAAGGACGACACTCTTTCATTCATCCAAAGTGATGCAGCCATGCTGGTACCTTTCCCAGCTTTGACAAGATCAATATCATCAGAATAGTGAAGATACCGCATTGTCAAACTGGTATTTTTCCTCCACAGTATATGTATGAAAGCACTACTGGGAGAAACTATATTTTCCTTTTGATCTGGAAACCACAGGGGTTTTCAGCCCCATGCAGGGGAAAAAAAGAAACAAATAATGGGTATTTTCTCTGATCCTTGCTGCTTAACACATCATCTGCTAGACACAAGAGACTGGAAAGAACAGGAATTTCCACAATCCAAACGACAGTTTTCACCTGCTCCTTACAATTTCTTTTATTCTCCACCACCAGATACTGTGGAAGAGGAACAAAAAAAAGTGTTGCCCTTTACGCATGGAAAAGAAAGATCAAAATGTGCTTCTTGTAGAGGGGCAAAAACGAATCCTTTAGCAACCTTTTTTACACATACAGTCATACTAAGTTTTAACTCAGATACACAACAAAATAAATTATATTTATTAAGACATTGCTTGTGGTTAAATTTTCCTTGTACTCAACTCATGGTCCAAAGAAATAAAAAGTTCTCATTCTGAGTGAAGCCCCAAGTGTGCCACAGATATGATCCACTGTGATAACCTTCAACTTGATACACCGACCTCCACCCTCAACAGCTACCAACAAATACAAGCTAATGAGGGTCTAACTCAAATAATTTCATAACTCTTCTATGAACTTTCCAGACAAATATTAAAAGTCATGCCAAAACATCACAAAACGAATTAACCCATGACAGGTATCAAAACCAGTTTTAATTAATTTTTAAAGATTGGGACAATTTAAAAATGACTGGAGAACTAACAGGCCTAATAAATGAAAGGTAACAAAACTACTTTGCTAAATGTCTTTGTCTAATCCAATATATGTACCTAGGTAAACAAATTTATTATTCATGGGACTGCAAACTCTTCTAGGACTGACTTATTAAATAAATATTTATACAGTGCCTTGCACAAAAGGGCCTAATCCAAGTTAAACTCTAGTCAATGCAATATAATAATCTGGTATTGGCAGTTATTCCAGTAAGACAGTTTTAAATACACAGCTTGTGACACACATACAAAATAATTTTATCCCCATTTACCAAAGACAAGAGCAGTACTTAAAAAAAAAAAAGAAAGCAAGACACCAGATTTTTACTGCTTTGTACTTATCAACCTAAAATGCCTTTTTAAGCACACTTTTGCTGAGCCCCTGGAGACTGTCTGTTCCTGGGCTTAAGGCTGTTAGACTTAAGAAGGCTCTTTAAGAAAGATAACCTACCATTCCCTTTAAAAAACAAATGCTTGTTCAACAAATGGAAAGCTGCAGTTTGAACCAGTTGAATGAATTGAAAGAAATCCAAGTACAGAACTCAAGACCTTTTTTTTTCTATCATTCTCTCAGGAAAGCCTAAAAGGAAGCAGGGGCAAACTTAGCAATGATACTCTGAAGAAGAGACCATATGGGAATGAAATGACAAGTGCTGAATGGGTCTCTTAAAAAAGGTATCCAAGAAAGATTAGAACCAAAAAAAAAGGCAAAGTGAAGTATAAACAAGAGGGCACTAATGCTTCAGCTATAAGGTATAGATCAGCATGCCTAGGCAAGGTAAAGGCAGAGGATATGAATGAAGGTATTTCCTCTTTTCTAGCTCACCTACAAATATGATAGGATGTCAGTAAAAAGTTGGTTGGAGGAGATAAATTCTGCATGGCACAGGTTTTTCAAAGAGTAAAGAAAAAACAAACAGAAAAAACTATGAATGCCATAAAAAGAAGAGTACTGCAAAAAGAGATCTGTAGCACAGCACAGACGCAGGGAGGGAAGACTTCAGCTTTTAAGAGTTTAAATACAACATGATTTGACAAAAGATACAATTACAGACCACACTGTAAAACTTATATATTTTTTAAATTGTGTGCTTTTTTTCCTATATATAGGTGAAACAGTTCATTTTTTTCTTCCTGGGGAAATCAGGCTTACGACTTACACATAGAAGGACTTTTCTGCATTTCTAGCCTTCAGTACAAAACAGAAATCAACTTCCAAAACCCTAACAGCTTCAGGAAAAGAGATGATTTATCTGAATGTACATGTCAGTCACAGCTTCTGAGGCATCAGATCACTAACTAATGTCTGTGGGGTAGTTAAATTTTGAAACTTACTGTATTTTCTAGTTACTTTACCCTGTTAAAAAAGACATACTGAGAACACATTGATAAACGGATAGATCAGCAAGAGATTTTACACACAGTGCAATTTCCTTTGAAAAATGCATTCTAAAACCCTAGCTTTGACAGTCTCTAAGAGTTATTCACGAAACATATTTATGCTTGATCTTTCTACAAGTAACTTATGAAAACACCTGATTACAGCAAAGCATATTCTTGAACAATAAAGACAGGCTGCAGCAAATAAAATTAAAAGGTTGCTGGTAAAGAGTACTTCCCACCTGTCAGTGATTTCTTATCCACTTCTTCTAGTGTTACGGACAAAATAGAGGCATACCAGGCAACTACTTATTTCAAGACTCAAAAAGCGTCATAAAATCTTTAGTCTGTAATAAATCTATATTAAAAAGCAAATAATTTCAGGCTCACTAAAACAATTTGATACTACCATGGCTCACCTTCACAAATAAATGAGTTAGACCTGGGAGTACATCACATGTACCACTGCATGCAACAGCCCACAGAGACACGACTGAATTATACCACCAGCATGCAACCAACACGTAAGTCACATTATCTAAAGAAACTGTAGCTATACATGATGTAACAATAAAATAATGCTTTCGATACTGCATTTTGAGAAAAACATATATGTCTTATGCACTGATGTAACTCCTCCCTTACTCATGCACATTCTTGTCCCTTGCTGCTTCACGCACTGTGTCAGTCTGGGCACTCCTGTTGAATCAGACCTACACAAACACACGATCAGGCACAGCTCAAGAGAGGCTCTGTAATGAGTGGAAGCAACAATACCACCAAACTTTTTTTTTTTTTTTTTTTTCAGTCTTCATCTTCTTAAGAACCTATTTTAACGTGATTTTTGTTTAGGGCGCTGACGCATAAATAGCAAAACTAATGAAGTCCCATTTCCCATAGATTTTCTTTCTGTCTCAGCCGTGCCCCCGTGTTCCAAGCAGTCACATTCCACCTCTATCCCAGATGCCTGTTATCTTACTACTCTTTCAAGCACTAGCCACAATACACTTAACCTCTCATGTCCTTTCACTACTGACTGAAGAAAAGAGTACTGCACTTCATACCTGGTTCTTACCCCACAGACAACTGGCAGCTAAGTACAGGTAACTGCTAAGTTCATGCAAAACTTTCCCCTAAAGAGATGATCTTAATGAAGCCATCAATTTTAACAAGTTTAACTTTTGTTCAACATTATTATAATATAAAATCTTCCACACCTTGCCCCTTGGCTAATTTCTTCACTGAAATTTTGATGAGCTCAAAATTTACTGAGATACAAGATTAAAGGAAATATGATTGCTCAAGATTTGTGACTTTAGAAAAGCAAATTAAAGACAGTTCACACACTACACAAATATATAAAACCAGCAACTATTAAAAAAAAAAAAACTCCACAGAGAATAGGTGCATCTCAACATCTTATCCCCAGGAGAACAGCTGATTCTGAACTCCCAAACTGCAGAAGTTTATTTTCTAGCATGTCCAGTTAACTAAGGTTTCTTAAAGAAATTGCATTCATGTGGTATTTTTTTTTCTTTTCAATAAGGATTTGCATCTTCTGATCAATTTCAAGTGCATTTTAAAGGATGTATAAAATCTCACAGATAAAAAGGGTTCTATAAATTTTGTGAAAACTGGCAGCTTTGTAAAAAAAAGTAACTTGAATTCATGCTTTCAAGGAGAGTAAAAGCAGGTGGAATTCTGCCTTCTCCCTTGGCAGTCCCAGAAGACCCACCAGCTAGCACCACATAGCACCAGATCTGATTAACTTTGGAACAAGCATAAGATACTTTGCATTTAAGTGTTAATCTACCCTAAGTTAATCATCAAAGTAGTGAGTACATAAAGTGGCTTTGTCCCATTTTCGGTAAATTCTAGCAAACCTAACAATATCATGACTGATAGGTACACAGTCCTGGTTGCTTGGGTGATTATTTTTTAAAAACTAATACATACAACCTACAGTTTTCTTCTGCCACGGAGTATTCCTAAGTTAACGCTTTTCTAAACACTAAAGGGAGGACAAGGTTTAAATCCATGCTGAAACACAGATTTTTAAATAATGGAAAAATTAAATTTTAAATAATGGATTTTAAATAACAGAAAAAATAAATATAAAAAATTAAATAGTACATCCAGGATCTGAATGAGTTTTAAACCACTCATCACTAAAGACAGCGAAATCTGATCTTCATCTGTGCTCAGAATAGAAAAGAGCTATACATTTTGCATATTGCTACAAATACTGATTCCACATAGCATTTTTCTAAGAGTATAATGCATATTTTAAACAAAAAAAAAAAGTCTTTTTCTGGAAAAATTCTCTGACTAGGTATTAACTTACAATTTATTTAGCGCATTACCAAATTATGCTTGACTTCTTACAATCAATGAAAAAAATCTAATACACTCTAAAAATTTATTTAATTTATCTATTTAACTGCACCTTAACTGCACCTATGGCAACAAGAATATCCCAAGCGAGGCCATTCATCCAGCAACAGTCATGTCCCAAGAATATTGCAATACTATACACAAACCCCATAGATCTTTTAACTTTATTTATGTCAAGCTGTTTCACTTGGTTTCACTAGAATCCAATTACTACCAATTAAGGAACACCACCTAAAGGCAGTGTAACAGAAACCAGAAAACTCAGTAAACATCTGTATAGCATTTGCGGTAATTTCTTGATTGAAAGTTGAGCTTGCCGATCAGTTCAATAAAAATAAATCCCTAATTTTACTATAATTAGGATAAAGGTCTACAAAAACTTCTGTCAGGGAAAGCATCAATATTATGTCAGTGATTTTTTGGTAAGCATTCTCAAGAGAGGGTGAAACTGAAACAACTATTATACTGAAAAACCCCTGATGACACTGAAGAGTTTATAAAAAAATATTATCCAATTGTAAATCTGAAAGCTTTCTTGCTTTCACAATTGCATTTAAATATGTGGAATCCAAACCAGACCAGGTTGCTAAGCAGGGTTCAAGATACCTTAGAGCATCCAGCAGCATTTCTCCTCCTTGAAACAGAGAGCACACACTTGTCCAGTTGAGATAACCTACTGTGCCACTAAAGTGAGAAAAACCCAACTTGAATCACTGTACACATTCGTGGTAAAAAAGTTAACTTTCATTTCAAACATTTAAATATTTGAGTTTTGAATACAGCTTTAAAAAAATCCAGTTCTGAATCACTGGAATTTTTGTTCTGTTTTCTATAAAAGCACCAACAGCAACATCGTTCAGCATTCCGCTTGCAGCACTTCAGAAAAGATCAGCCTGATCCCGCAGTCCTAAATTTACAGTCATTTCATAAACTTGAGGTCACGTCTGACCAACTTATTTCTTCCAGTGTTTCCAACCATGGAGATCATGATAAGGAGGCAGCACTCGCAACAGGATGAACACTAACTTAGTTTTATGTTTCAAAGTACACTCTTACAAAGAAATAGTTTGCCAATAGCTCTTTAAGCTGCCTAGCAAAAAAAAAAATATATATATATATGTTTGCTGAGAACAATCTCTTCAAAAGATGACAGGTTTAATCCTACAAGGCTTGAAAGACATACCGGTTACCTATAACACCAAAAACCATTACAAAACAACACAAGATCTTGGCCTTCCAAGCAATGTCATGGTGAGGAAAACCACCATCATTCTTCTGTTCTGTCACTGCTGGAAAAGTGAAGTTTCTACCAGGACACTGTCATAGGAAGAGTATCCAATTTTCAAGAATTCTATTATTGTATCAGCAGATATAAAGAAAAAGAGTAGAACCCTTTGACTTCTCCCATATTGAGAAAGACAATGGTTTGACTTTCACAAAGTCTTGAAAAGCTGGCATAAGCAAGGGTAGCATAGCACAGCATAGCAAGATAGCACTGCCCCCCACATGTAATGATAGGGATGATGCTTTATCAAGCATCTCTTAAACACAAAATTGGGATGACCCAGACTGAGTATCTCCCCCAACCACCTTCCTTACCTCTTCCCCTTTGCAGGCTCTCTCCCCTGTGAAGCAACATGAGAAAAATCACCCAGGTCTTCTCAGTTTTTACAAGAAACCGAGACTCAACTCAGGGTTCATTCTGCTGCAGCACAAACCAAGGTACTATCTACAGATAAGCATCCTCATGTTTAATAAGTGGATCACAGTTACAAATGACTGAAATTTTCATTTAAAATAGAGAGCAGAACTCACAGAAGCTAATGACATGTCTCTCCTAATGTGTCAGTGGAACTTCCCTCTTGCCAAAAGCAGGTATCAGAATTCTGGGGTTTGACAAAACCCAGTTACAACAGTAAAGGTAAAGAACAAATAATTCAAATATGTATGTGAAACACAAGTGCCTAGTTATCTGGCAAATCAACAACTGAGCTGAAAATTATTCCTGATTTCAGCAAATTGTGGCTAATTGTGAATATAAGGCTATTGCTACGGTGTCATTAGCCCTCCTTATAAAGCAGTGCATGAACAGTACCATTTTGGTGGGTAAAATTAGGACATGAACTAATTTGAATAGTCTAAGAGAAGGACTCTATCTGACTTACGCTGATGTTTAAAAGGCATATGTTAGAGTATTGACAACTATATGCAGTACCATTTTCAGCGTTCTACAGGTGAACTTCAGAAAATGCTTTATTCAGTCTATATCAGATATCCTAAACTTATGATCTAGAAAACCACACCTGAAACCCACTCCTTGCTAAGATGCATCCCTTTGGAATTCCTTTTTTATGTATAAGCTTACTGTCATTAATACAGAAACACCCACAGGTCTTGGGAACAAACCAGGCCCTGCTGAGCCACCAGGCACAGCACAAAGAACACCAGGCTCCTGCCCTGAAGGCCTTGCTACATCTAACAGGACTGAGCATTCAGACTTTTCATACAAGCCTGCCAATGAATGAGACAGAGTACTACACACCTCTACACAGCGTTCCCACGTCTCTCAGAAACCAGAAAAAGGGAAGAAAATGAGAAACAGTATGCATCTCCTCTCTGCAAACCCCCTCTTATCAGAACCATTTCAAGAATTTCTACTCGACAATTAAATTGACTCGAATAATGGAAACCTGCGTCCCAAATATACTATATATGGAATCGAGCCCAGCCAGCCCCCGCAAAGACACGGGGCACCAAAAATTCACACCTCAGACACTCGGGTACTCATCCTCAAATGGCGGAGTCTCGCCCAGCGCACTCACACCTGTCACCTGCCAGGCGCCGGGCCAGCCCCTCCCTCCCTCCCTCTCTCCCCTTCTCCTCCTCCCTCCC
>VZTD01004412.1:3332655-3367150 GCA_013397725.1 Rhagologus leucostigma | reverse complement strand
GCGGGACATCGGCGGGACATCGGGATGCGCGGGAGCGCACAGCGGCCCCTTCCTGCCCTGCCGCCCCTGCTCTGCCGGGCCCGGCGCCAGAGGAGGGAGAGGGGGAAGCGGCGGTGGCGGGTAGGTGGGCTGCCCCCCCGGAAAGCGAGCAGGGTCTGAAAGGGCTGAGGAAAGAAGGGCAGCATCTGCAAGACGAAAAAAAACCCTAAGAAGATTAATATTGATTGAAACCCTCTCCCCCCCAGTTTATATCCAAAACGGTTGTTTCGAGGGAATTGCCAGACGCTTTCTAGCAGAAATAGCAGCCCTTTCTCCACTTTACACAGAGTACGTGATTTCCATCATCCCTCTGAGGTCGAGCTTTAACTAATTATCTCCCCAAAATGCCGCCAGGCGAGCAGGGCCCGGTATGCTGGTGAATCCCTCTTCCCCTCTCAGCTCCACCAACACCTGCGGAAGGAGTCCCTGGCCCAGTCCATGACAGGCATCCTTAATTTTAGTGGGGTATCCAAGTAGGTCTTCGTATTTCTGTAATTTGGTAAGTTTCATCTTAAATGAAAAGACAAGTTTCTCATGATTTTGTAAAATCATCCAGTAAATCAGCTGGGTTTCAGGGTTGTGATACCTCATACTATCTGCTCCTTACTGTTCCTATATTTCTTTTCTCCCTGCAATGAGCAGGTGCTGTCAATGTTGTCTAACAACAGACAGTCCATCCATCCATTCTTGTGTCATCTTACTCTAAAAAATACAGTCGGACACAGAAGTAATTTTAAAGTAATGTTTATCATCTATAGTAAAGAGAAACTGTCTGAAACCCTGCAACCTAGAATGACGCTTGGCAAGGAATGGGATGTGCTGAAGCTTTCAGCTTTCCCCATACAGTGGGACTATGCTGGAATCAATAGAGAGAAAGATTTTCTCCACCACGTTAACTCCCGGTGATTTCCAGCACACACCAGAATTCCAGCACACACTACAAAATGGCCAGGCCATAATAATTTCAAACCTTAAAACCGGGTTTTAAGGCCTTGCACTGTCTGTTTCAGTGGTGTGACAAGAGAGAGCCGCACTTTTTTTGCAAGACCTCAGCTGTTAGACTGGCCAGTTAACAATTGCAACAGCGAATGACATAAACTAATAAAAAAATCTAGCATACTGTAGGCAGGAACTAAATTACTTGTGACAATTTAGGCTAAGTGTTCTGTTACAAGAAATAAAGTCAACTTTGCCATTGAAACAATGGATATTTGCAGAAATGATTGAAAATACATTTTCCAAATGAAAACATTAACAAGTGAAAAAAACCCCTCTCAACTGCATGTAGTTAAAGCTGTCAGAATCCCAAGGGAAGCAACTGCAAGGACTGACTGCTTGGAGTAGGCAGGGAGAGAGAGAATACTACAGCAAGGAGTCTAATAGTGAGTTGTTATGCTGGGGGGGGGGGGGGGGAAATAGAAAAAAGGGGAAGAGGAAGACAGGTTTTTTTCCCCTCACAAAATGTGGAAATATAGGGGGGAGTGTGTCTATGTATATACATTCCAGTAAGAATCAGTTGTTTTCATAAGCTGCAACAGAGAAGTCTGCAGTTCTTTTGTACATCAGCAGCACGGAGCATGAAACGCACGTGTCCAAAGCTTAGTACCCAGCCTATCTTGTGTCAAGCTTATACAGGGTTGAGAGTCACTGATATTTGTTTGTTCGTTGTAAACAAAATAGTATTTTCCCAAACTGAGACAGAAATTATTATGAGACAGTTCATTACAAAAACAGGTAATGGGGCATCTAGAAAGAAGATGCAGTGGGAACATCAGATCACAGCTGTACTGGGGGTTGCCCCACTCTAAGTGTCCAGGTACATTAATCAAACCTTTCTCTTTCGCGACCTGTGCTGTATTCATGGTCTGCCTGGTCATTGCTCAAGCACCCTGCTCTTCAGCACTTCCAGCACAACTGTTTCAAACTTTGTTAAGCCATTCCTGACCTTTCAGACAGATAGGATAATATACTTACACGAATATGTTTTGTGTGCAAGAAACCTAGTTTATTTTGCTAACTTTAATACCGAGTTAAACATTTGACCCTTTTGCCTACAGTTGCTAAAACAGGGATTTACCACAGGAAAGTGAGACCACCTTTCACTGTGCTATCAGCAGAATTTACTGCAATGCTTAAGCACTGGGATCATGTGAGTGAGCTGTACCGTCCCTTCCCCCCTTTTCCAGGCTCCCCACACCACATATATGTCTGAGCCCATTGCTAAAGTAGCTCTTCTCTCCTCCTACAGCAGCTAATTTTGAATCAGTTTTTAACACCTTTCCAAAATCAAAAACCAACTATTTAGGAAATTAGGTTTTTTCAGAAATGAACTGTTTTCCTATATATCTGAAACAAGAACTAGGCACATCTATCTAACAGTAAATTCTGTGTGTAACTCTTACCATGGTGCAAATCACAGCTCAATCACCAGTGAGGCACAGGCCTTGCTTCTTTCCCTGAAGATTTTAGAGATTACCCACCTTTTTGCCATAAAAGGTATGAGTTCATGTTTTTTAAACCTTCATCAGACTGTTTATATTTTTCCCTGCTCGAAAATGAAATTTTAAATAGGATTGGGGAATTATTCTAAACATATTGTACAGAAAAGCTATTTCTACATAGTACAGTCAATTTCATCAGCTTGCTACTGACAATTCTGATGCTGAAATTTCCTGAGAATGCTCTTTAGAAAAGATAAGAGGATGAGTCCAGTTAAAATCCACAACAACTGGCATAATTATTTCTGAAATTGAGTTTAAAAGTCATCTTCCACAGTGGAAGGAGGTAGCATTGGCAGCTTTAAAGACACTTTTCCACTGAATTCAACTGGCAATTTAGTTTTTGTTCTTCTAGATACTTTTGTTCTTCTAGATATTCTTCTAGATAGGTCTGTCAGTCCTACTGGGAGGGTGACAAAAACAGAAGTAGCATTCATTGGCCAAGGACAGTCCTCGCAAGCTCATAGTCTGAGGTTGCAACCACAGCTTCTCCTACAAAAACCATTGGAATTTAAATTATTAACATGACAAGGAAAAACAATTTCACCTTATTTCACAAGAAATTTTGCTCACTGTATTTCTCCCATTCCACGTGGAAGTTACCAGCTCTGCAGTTACGAAAAGCTGTTGTGCCCTGATGTTTTTCTTTGCAAGCTGCAGAACACAAACAGTTCCTGTTATTAATGTTGAGACTCCCTCCTTTTCCAGGTTGCTGCCGTCCTTTCTTCAAGATAGCACCAGCTTTTTCACTTCCTAACAGCTCATCTATTTAGGAGTAGAGCGCAAACATGACATTTGAGATAAGGATGTGATTAAGAGGTGCCTTAGTGGTTCATGAGTTCTAGCAGCTTCACAAGATTTGGATAAGGCCTTTGCTGAAGGAAAATCCACTGAGATTTTGAGGACAGCCAGTCTACCCTGGCTTTTCAATTATAAAAGCATCGGGATCTGTGTTACAGTGGAGCGTTATTGTAGTCTGTTTATTAAAATGACATACAGAAATAGAATGTTTTTGAGACTTGGTAAGATTTTTTTTTTTAATGCAGTAAAAAACCACACTTGTTTATATTGATCATGAGCATCTTAGGAGAATGTTTACACTCGAAGGAAAATATCTTTGCCTACCCAAAGCAATTCTGAAGTTTTTTTCAATAATTGTTTTAAAACTGGGAAAGATGGTCATATTAAATCAATCATTTGAGTAAGTAGGGAAAAGTGCATCCTTGACACATCTTTCAGCACTCTGAATAAGACAATTAAAAATTTGTGCAAAAAAGCTCATATGTTCATATGACATACAGTTGAGTCAATATCTACTAGGGAGACAAATTTAGTATTAGTTAATGCTACCATAAACCTTTTTTATTAAACTATTTTATGATAATTCAGTGACATAAAGCATAAAAAGCCAAGACCATTTGAGGCTTCAAAATACTTCAGGAGAAACACAGATTGTTTCTTTCCAAATCCGCTGTTTCCTATGCTTTGTGGGAAATAGAGTAGAAAGTAATGATAAAAATTTATTTCCACTTCTCCTAAGATTTATATAATACTGGTATATAGCTGCTGCATGTCTCTAGGGTCTTGATCAGCAAGACACCTTTAGTCTCTTGCTAAAGTCCATCTTTATTCAAATACCTTTCAATCACTTGCTTAAACTTTATGCTGTGTTGAAACCTGAGACAAAGAAAGGGTTTAAGTGTTTCTGGACAGGTATAACTTGCTGAGTTGAGACAGGAAACCTACCTTGAAGTCCAAACAAATGACTTCCCTGTTTCAGATACAAATCAGGCATGAATGTTTTCATAGTAAAAACCCTTGCAGAATGTCTTACAGCTCTTTCTTTTCCTAGCTACTGATTTTAACCTCCTCTGTCTCAGTGACTTCAGCCAAATCCCTTTCCTTTACACATTTTGTAAATGTGAGAAGTGAGAGTGCAAACTGCAGCATACCTAATCCTATTATATACGTTAACACACAAGGTGCAATAATTATATTGTGTTTAAATTTCCCTAAATGTGCAGGAGGCTGTTGGTAGGTGGCTAGTATATTTTAAAAAATAAGCTAAAGTACTCTCTAAACCTAAACGTTTCATGGTATTAGATTTCTCCATCTTCTTCTGGCCTTCTGCCCCACCGCTGTAATTACCTTAACTTATCACCCAATAATAAAACTCTCTGAACAAATCCTGTGCCTGCTATTAAGGAAAATTAAGGCTTAGTACAAATTCTCTGCATTCTTTCTTCTCTTCAGCTGCAGTACTTGACAGCTTGTATGGTACAAATGAAACACACAAAGCCGTTAAGCCATCCCACACTGAAAAAAAAGGCAACTCAGAGCTTTCTAATGCTGATAGGTATCAGAGTAAATTTTGAAGAAGAGGGGTACTGGATCCCTCTTTCCGTGGAAAACTCACTGGTGTAACAGAACAGAATTAGTCATGTGAGCTTATATATGCTCTTTACCAGTTTGTTTCCTTCTGGGTCTCATGCAAGCCCTTGTAAGGAGAAGGCAGCTCTGATTCCAGACCCACTGTGTCCTAGGACTGAGATTGCCAGCAGAAGTGAAAATTGTGGGAATACATTTCGCTATGTAACCAGTTGTCCTCTAGCTATTGCATCAGAATCCTCAAGTTCCTGTTCTACTTGTGTGACTTCCGAGTTCCAAACTGAGCTATGTTTCAGTCATAATCTCCCATGGTTTCACCTTTCCCGTGGGAAAAGATCACTTGTGTGCACCTAAAGTTAAAAATATTTCAGTATCATAGAACAAAATATTAAGAAATACTAAACTTCCAAATCATCAGCACACTAGCATTAAGAAAGGTCCTCTCTTTGCCAAGGTAAAATTCTCAATACAACTAGGAAAACCAATACAAAAAAGAAGGTGGTCGTTTGTGAAAACAATCAGCTACCACTGCAGCTGTTTTCACCTAGTACAATGTCACATAGAGGTAGAAGAGGAAATTGTGGGAAGTTTGTTAGGAGATGCGTGACATACATATTTAAAGGAATGCATTCATGTCCAAAAATTTTAGTGTTCACTTGTTGGCACTTTTAAAATCTCAAGATCTTCTGATACATAGCAAAACACCTTAAAACTCCGTTCTTCCTTCAGGAGGGCATCCATTCTGCAAAATACACACAGCCCTCTAGATCATAACCCAGAAACTATAACCCCAGCTAAGCCAAACACAAATTTGTACTTAGATTTAGGCATAGGAAAGTTTTGTTGGCTTTATTCAACTTGCTTAAAATTAAGCATATGTTTTAACACTTTACTGGATTAGGGCCCATGTCAGCAAAATAAATTTCTTGGGAAGAAGTAATAAAAATGTAGCTTGCAGTGAGGGACAGCAGAGCCATTCACAGTTACAGAAGCTTTAAAACACTAGCTGGTATTTATATATTTAGAAAAGAAATCAGGCGTTAAACAAAACATTTTAGATAGCAAACTAATTAGTCTGCTACAGAAGCACTTTTTTTTTTTAATTTTCATTTGAAGAAAAACAGTTTTTTGCATCCTTGCATCCCCAAAAGCAAATTGATTTGCACATCAAGGAAAAACATTTTTTGCAAGCACAAGTTTCAAAAGCAGTTTTCCCACTGTTTAGTAACAGCCTGGCTGTTCCAGATATGCTATTGCATTCCCTGGAGAAGAGGACAGACAGGAGGCCAAGCTTTTTAAACATAGTTTCATTACACACATGCACCTGAATTTGCTCATTCAAGTGTACATAATTGCATATATACTATAAATGTCAGCTAACTGATTCTCTTGTGTGCATTGTGCACTGATGTGTATTTATTTTTAATGCTAAGAATCTCTCTGAATATTTGATGTTGTAGGTCTATCCTTTAGAGAGAACTTACATCATTCTCAAAACCTGAAGGAATACAATTCTACCAGACTCTGTCCATGTTAATTTTAATTTTTCCAGCAAAACCTTTCTGTTGCTAACAACAGTGGGGCAAAGTATGAATTCTAGTGTAGCTATGGCATTTAAAGCACAGGGCTATCTCTCATCGTTCAGAACTGCTCTATCTTGTGTGAAGGGCCACACATCCTTCAGGAAACACAGACCAGGGAGGGGCAGTGCTGGAGTTGCCCTTTATGCAACGAGGCAACACTTGGATTGAATGGAGCTCTGTCTTGGGTGGATGATGGGCAAGTCAAGAGTTTATGGGTTGGGTTTAAAGAGCACGCTGGTGAGGGCGACCCTGTGTGGGTGTTTGCTGCAGGCCATCCGATCATGGGGAGGAAGTAGATGAGGCCTTTTACAGACAGCTGGAAGCAGCCACCAAGTCACAGGCATTGGTTCTTGCGGGGGACTCCAACCACCCTGACATCTGCTGGAGGAACAGCATGGCAAAGCACAAACAGTCCAGAAGGTTTCTGGAAAGCGTTGGCCACAACTTCCTGACACAGGTGGTGGAGGAAAAAGCGAGTAATGGTGAGCTGTTCAACCACGTACCAACAAACAGGGAAGGCTTTGTTGCAGATGTGAGGGCTGGGGGCAGCCTTGGCTACAGCAGCCATGAGATTCAGTGTCTTGCACGGACGAAGAAAGGCAGCAAGTAAGAACGAACGGTGCACTTCAGGAGACCTAACTTTCAGCGACCTTCTTGGAAGAATCCCATGGGAACTGGCCCTGCAGGAAATATGATTCCAAGATAGCTAGTCAATATTCAAGCACCACTTCCTCCAAGCTCAAGAAAAGTGTATCCCTACATTGTACAGGTTGGAAAAGACCTCTTGGATGATTGAGTCCGACTGTTAACTATCACTCAAAAGTCCGGCATTAAACCTTGTCCATAAGCATCAGATCTGCACATTTTTAATTTCAAGGGACTGTGATTCCGTCACTTCCCTGGGCAGCCTGTTCCAATCCTTGACCACCCTTTCCCTGAAGAAATTTTTCCTAGCATCCAATTTAAACCTCCACTGGTGCAACTTGAGGCCATTTCCTCTTATCCTATCATTCATTACCTGGGAGAAGAGATCAACTCCCACCTGCCTACAGCCTCATTGTAAAGGTAGTTGTAAAGTGTGATAAACCTCCATTTCTCCAAACTAAACAACCCCAGCTCCCTCAGCTGCTCCTCACAGGACTTGTGCTCCAGAACCTTCACCAGTTTTATTTGCAGAAATTGATGCATGAGAAGTTCCACCTGAACATGACAAAGAACTTCTTTACTATGCAGGTGACTAAGCACTGGAACAGGTTGCCCAGAGAGGTTGTGAACTCTCCTTGCTGGTGATATTCAAGAAGTATCTGAACACAATCCTGTGCTGTGTGCTCTAGGATGACCCTGCTTGAGCAAGGAGGTTGGACTAGATGACCCCCTATGGGGTCCAACCTGACCCACTCTATTATTTTGTGATTCTGTATTTTGAGGCACCAGTGGTCAGAGTAGGACTCTGCATTAACACTTTGGCACTTCCCAGCAGCAGGGGAGCTGTACCAGGAACCCTCTCACTAATATCCTCGCACAGAGAATGTGTTAGATTTCCACAGTAAGTGTCATCTCCTCCTTTAGCATTGCTTCACACCTGAATCACCAGGCAATGCATGTGCGTTGTATTTTCTGCCTTTTCAAAGGGAAAAAAACCTTCATTCAGAAGACGTCATATTTTGTTTTCAAATTAGGTCTTTTACTGATCTTTAGTAGCTCTGTCCTTATAGCCGGTCTTTCAAAGGTGCAAGGTTGCTGAGTGCACAGCCTGCAGGTGTTTGTGCTCATTCTGCATTCCCAGCTACTCCCCAGAGCCCATTAAACAGTTTCAGATAGACACTTTCTAGTTCGGGATTTTTTCCGAAAATAAGTGTCTGGGCTGACAGTAGTGTCCTTACAAAAGGGAAGAATGAAGATGGATCTTATCTCATCCTTTTGACATGTGAGGGAATCCACTGGAAACACCAGCCTTGAGACATAGGCAAAACAGGTTTCATTACTCCACTGTTAATAAATTCCTGATTTGATGGGGTTTCACAGCTCAGGATCCACACTCCTCTTTTCATATCTTATTTGCATGGCCCACTGCTCAGTGAAGACCTGGCATGGTCCCAATGCCCTACAGAACAAACAAACAAACAAACAAACATTAAACAGTACATTTATTGACTGCATGAAACTTAGATATCACAGACAGTAAGAAAAATGGCTCCAAAGGAGTGTTTTCTCCAGTAATCCTTAGAGACAGTTATGGGACTCTAATTAGTAGGATTTGTTTTTAAAAAAAAAATCTAGTCTTCTTCCTACCTCTTACGTCAGAGGCTGCTTTTTCTCCAAAATTCACCTCTTCATCAACTCTTCTGAGGTCCTGTGTTGATTTCTGCAGTGTTGTATACAGATACCATTAATCAGGTTAAAGTCTTTAGTAATTTTTAAAATTGCACACTTCTAGTAAACCCCAGTGCCACCTGTTCAGCTGGACATAAGAACTGTGCAATCCATCATATCATGGATAATAATGACACATACGAGTCACATCTCAATTCCACTGTATGGCTGTCACCTGCTACTGATGGGCGGGAGACCTGAATGCAAAGTGAAATTGTGCAGGTTTTGTGTTGAGACAGGACTGCAAAGAAGCCTTAGCACTCACCTGCACACTGACTGAGTGTGGGAGAAAGGAAAGTTTGATTTACTGGCAACAGCAGCAATGTTGGGGCTAAGTGAAGCTGGGCAGCCAAGCTGAGATGTGCTGACCTGTAAGAGAAACCAGCCCCAAGGACCAGGCTAAGGTATGACACGGCCGGAATCACAGTTCAGGTTCACCAACAGTTAACTCAGCACTGTGTGTTTAAAAGAGATGTAGTAATGGAACCATAAAAACTCTCACCAGTTGAGGTCTCAGTTTGGGAGCTTCCTAATGCATCACATATTTTAAAGTTTAATCATCAGCCCTTCTCCAAGCAAAACTCCTACTCATTTCAGTTAATCTTCGTTAGAATCTGTCCCGGTAGTAGGTAATGCTCTACTTAAAGTTAAAGCAAAAATAAGTTTCTAATCACAGAAATGAAGTTCTGAAATAGTCTTCCAGCAGTAATGGTGAGTGAAAACTAGTTTAAAAATGTAATAAAATGTCATAAACATGTATTATTGCAGCTTCATGGAACTATGTGCAATGAACCATAGAGGTCTCATCTGGTTCAATTTCCTAACTACCGAAATCCAATACCTAGTAGTAATCTGAAATTTGTACATGCATTGAACTGTTACTGATTAAAATAATTGTCACTAAGTATTTATTTTAGAGAGACCATCATCCTCAGAAAAAAAAGAGAATATTTAAACCAATGTTAGTAACTTTTTTTATAAGTCATTTTTCAGATTGCTTATAAATACATGATGCCCAACTGCCTAAACCGACTTTGTTTCTAATTTAGAAAGTTTCAGTTTAATTTTTAGGAGTAGTATTTCCATCCAGAAAGCTTGCTACAGTACTATGCACAAATTTTTGTTCCAAATAAGGAAGGTCTACAAAGGCAATGCATGTATTAAACTGCCAAAGAACCTGTGCATTTTTGAGGCAATAAATATCCAAGTAATTAGTGTCTTTCAAGTATGATTAGTACGTGTAGGAAATTTGGGATTTTACAAATCAGTACTTTTATATCTGAACTAGCTTTTATGAATCAGCTTATATAGGAGAGAAGAAACTCCAAAATATAATACAAGAACGGACTCAGACAGAAAGCAGGTTTTAGTTATTATTTTGATTATGATTTTCCTAGCCCTGAAAAAAAGTAAAGATCACAGCAAAATAAAAACAGGTGTGAAAACAGTTAAGAGACGTGTTAGGATGATGCAGCTGAGACTCATAAGGTACCTGTATAAAGAGCAAGTAACACATGTGCTGCATAAGAGTTGAGTATTAAAATGTCTAAGTCAAGATGTCCTAAATAAGTGGTTTCCTTTTTGTTGTTCACCTGTGATAAAACATTAATTTAATTTATCCAGCTTTTAGTTTGAGAATGTGTAAGTCAATAATTTTGAGCTGTGATTTCATCTAACTTAATCTACAACCTTTCTCATACCTGTGGATAAGTAAATTCATAGTTCGCAGCTTAGACAATGCAGTTTCGAGAAAAGAATTACATAGACCACATGGCCATGGAACTGGGCAATTTAACTACAAGTGCTCTCTGTTTCTTTGAGGCATGACAAATTGTAAAAGAAAATTATATATATGTAGTCACCCTTAAGCAATGTAGTGATGAAAAAACAATACCTGGTATAATTTCAGAGTGGAATCAAATAGAAGTGTTGTAAAAGGGAGTAGAAAACTGTAGCACAGTGTGCAACTTTTTTTCTGAAATGAAAGAACATGCAATCATCAATGATGCAATAAAATAAGAGTGTACAGTGCTAAAATACCATGCATTGCAATAAAGGAGTTGGCTTGCAGATAGTACACCTACGTTTCCTGTAAGGTGTTTCGTATTGCAGTTGTCTCTCAGATTAAGAACTCTTTCATGGATGTCTTAGGAGAAACAGTGCCTTTTATTCGTATGGATTTATAGCAGTTCCTAGAGAGACAGTAATAAGTGGACAATTTTGAAACTGCAATAATTTGATAAAACTTTTAAGAAAAAGATTTATGTATTACATTGGAAAGTACTTTTAGCAGTATTGGGGTGGCATGACTTCTAGGCACTGAAATTAGGCTGAAAATAGCTATTGAAATATAGTAGAGTTGCAGTATTCATATCAGTTTACGTCTTCTTCAGATAATCCAGTGCCCTGCCTCTAAACATGCAGATCAGATAATCACTGTGTTCCAGTGTACTCTTAAAACATTTTGCTGAGCAGAGCTCCAGTGTCACTGTAATGTAGCTAGCAGAGATACCTTCTGTTCTGGTTACCTGACTAAGTATTAAGTTCGTACAACTTTTAAGCTTTGTACTTAAAGGAAAATATCAGTAGTTAAAGAAAAAAAACAAAAACACCTTGTTTAAGAAACCAGTTATATATATTAAGAGGCCTCATTACTATGTTTTTTTAAAAAATAATAGACTTCTTAAACTCCACAAAAGTCGGCAGTGCTGTGAGCATTAATTCCTTGTTTAGTGCTAGGTAAGAGAGCATTTTGAATGTAAATCTGAAGGCTCTTGGTCCTTGACCGTGTGGAGCTGACTAGAGCAGATTGTAGTGAGGTCTTGTGTTCATGGTATAACTCAAGGTATTATTGGGCAAAATTGTTCACAGCATTGTGCCAGCTGCAACACTAGGCCAGATCACCCTGTGCAAGCAGGAACTCTGCCATCTGCCTTATAATAACCCATGCAGAAGTTGAGGCAGGAACCCAAAGCTGCAGGAAGTACCAAGCAGCAGTTTGCGGTGCACAGCTACAACCACAGCTGGCTCTGCAGCCCATCTCAAAATAGAACCCACATTAATCAAGATAATTTTATGAGCAGAGTTCTTTCCTGTCTCTACTCAACACATGGTACCTGGACTATGGTGGCAACAGGTGCCTTAAAGATACCCCGCTAAAGAGTGATCAACAGATGCTGAAAGCAGTACCATGTGTCTTTTAATCACATTGCATAATGCACGGCAGTTACCTGCGTGTGATCTAGAGCAAGTACTGTTTACATTCTTTCCCTGGCAAGGTAAAGGGGGCATTGTCATATATTTATGGTGAAAACAGAGAATAAGAAGTAAGCAAGAGGTTTCTGTCAGATGTAATGCCTGAAATACTGTTAATAAAGTCGTTTATTGAGTATCGTAATCCCTAACATTTTAATTCTGTAGGAAGATGTCTACTTTTAAAGTATTTACTTATTCCTGTGGTAAGAAAAGTAAGTGCCATCCACCTAACTTGGAGACATTAGAAAGGCCTTAATGAAAAGGCAAGCATATAGGACTGCACAGCAACAAACTGATTTTGTTACAAGCAAATCTACATGTAGAAAAACCTCTCCAAACCCACAAACAGCAGCAGAATTAACCTGGGCGAAGGCTGGGTCCTTCCCCCTGCTGCAAAACAGGTTCCTTGGAATGCACGAAGAAAACCTGGTCTGAACGTGAGCACGCTGGGAGCATGGAGCCATTGGCTTTTGGCATGCATACAACACAAAACAACCTGAAAACACAAAACCCTCTCACCTCACCAACATCAAAAGCTGGGAAGTAGGTCAAATGCAAGACTGCATTATTTCAAAATACGTAACAGTTCCATTACATGAACATTAATCCTCTTCCATGATACTCTCGATGTAATGTTTCTCTCTTCTACTGGAAAAAATTACAACTATTACTAGAATTCCTTTAGCTTCCAGTATGTGGAAAACAAAAGAAATTAAATATTCTACTCATGTTTACTGGCTTATTTCTACCATGGTATTCTCCCTAATAAGTTCCACTCTTCCGCTAAATTCCACAAATCTGAGATTGAAATTTATGAACAAACAATTGTCCCTGTTATTTGTGCTTCTGTGTTTCCCTTTAAAACTCAAAACCTCTGCCTTTTAATTGTGTGGAGTTTTTTTTTCTTATTAACAGCTTATTTAAAACATTTCTCCTAAGGGCCAGTTCTTGCTTATCACTCACATTAGTTTGTTTCAGTTCTTTGTTTCGAAAGTGCCTGGCTGATCCCTGTTCTCATCTTCATGAAATGATCCTTTTCTAAAACAGGAAGAACTTCAGAGGAAGCAATGTCATATTAGGCTTTACAAAGAAGAGTAAAGTCGGCAAGATACAGAAAGTAATCTTGCCCTGCTCAGCACTGGCTTAAGTGAACCTTTCTAGACATTGAGTGCAACAAAAGCATTGGAATAGCTGGGGTAGCTCACACAGTTCCACCTCTGGAGATATCTACAAAGAGCTTAATGTACAAACGTGTCAGGAATGCTGTAGGCTATAGTTCATCCCTCAGGGAATAGATTAAATTGCTTCTTTAAGTCGGTCTCCAGGCCTTTTTCTATTACATGTGATTCTGGTTATACAATAAAAATGTGTACTTAAAATGCAAATATTTTTATTAGTTTATCATCATTTTTATCCTTGTGATCAACTCCTTTATCTATTTAAAACATTACCGTGTTAGATACATGCAAAAAATGCTGTCCAATGTAAACAGAAAAAAGATCTGCATTCTTACAGAGTCCTATGGTTCACAAAAGGTTATACCTCTCTTCTCTACATCTTCCTTCAGAGTAACAGGTGATAAAGGAACAAGTAATTTCATTTTTTAACGTTATTTTTCATAACATTCATTTTTTAATGTTATTTGGTATTAGAAATAATCATCAGGCATTATCAGTAAGAAGACTGGTCGACAAGTATTCCAGTTCCTGTATTCCAGTTTATAAAAAAGGATTGGAAAGGATCGCCTGGTTCATCAAGACTATGTCCCTGTTATCGGAGTCGGCCTTGCAGTCTATAATTTATCGAACTTCAATTCGTTTGCAAAGTTCGTCTTAAAATGCTACTTCCATTATACTGACCGGGCAGCTGTTCCCCTCTCCTCTGATGTTTCAAAATTTCTGATGTTTTCAAAGTATATTTATTTAGGGCAGTTTGTGCTACTGCACTCTTGTGCCAGCACTGACTTACATGTTAAATATCAACTTTTTTGTCCACCAGAGAGGGAGGTAGCAATCCTAACCTCTATTTGGTTTTAGGTTAAATTATTTTTTGCCTCTTCTTTAGCCAGTCCATTAGCCACCTTTCATTTTTTCCTACTAATTTTCACCTTTAATACATTAACTTCTCTTTTCCTTGATGTGTTCTTCAACATCCAAAGCAGTTGGGTCTAATGCTTTCGTTATCAGCAAGATCTTTACCATCGGTGAAGACATACACCTCCTCACTATGATATAATCTATTCCTAAAGTATATGTTGGATCTTATTTTAAATTTTTCTCAGTATCTTTGATTATATTTCCTTCAATATTTACAAGACTTGCAGAGGGTTGAGATATGATCAAGGGATCCAACTGCTCACATTGTAGTCTTGCTTCATCCTAATCATAGGCATATGTTTGCTATTTATGCCCTTTCCTTACTATCTGACCAAGTCAGAGCCTCTTATTCAAAATCTTTACTTCTGGATTCCATTTCACATGCTAATTCTTCAAATATAGTAATTATTTTAATGTTTTATCTCCGCCCCACCCTTCAAATAAGCATATTCAGGTCTTTGAACTTTGCTGCTATCTTAGGTGTTCTCATTTTCTTTTCTCAGTGTTAAACACCCTTGTCCTTAAATTGTGTATTTCTCAGTAGCTTAGAGGCAATACAAAATTTTACCTCTACTTTTACTCCCTTTGCTTGTTTCCATGCGCAATCTCTCCTCAAACTGTTGATTATTGGCACTTATTTAAATCAGCGGACACCAGCTACATTTTGTGTAGTAGCCTACAGCACTCACCAGGAAGGAACCAACTAGGATGTGGAGTCCTCCTCAGCCAGGGAGGGTCCAAGTCATTCCTACGTGCATGCTCTGACCACCCATGGCACTACAGGAAATTCTCATGTAGGGCCTCCTGCATCCTACCTGGTTCCTGTGTTACTGCATAGTTCAAATAAAAAAACCTCCTTCTTCTTGGTACCCAAAGTGGAAGGAGGAAGAAAGAGCTTGTGTTTAGAGCCCACTGTCAGAGGTTTTGGCAGAGGTGATGCCTGAGGTGTACTCCCCAGGCTGGTACTGCATTTCACTCTGAGAAAGAGCAGTACACAGCACTGGCTGTCTGTACCGGCTCTTTGTGGATCAGATGTACAGAAGTGGATGTTCCAAGATGAGATTCACAACAAAACCCTGAATGAATGGTAAATATCAATCTCATTCACAGTTCAGTGCTAACTGATGGTGGGGGAGAGAGAAACCTGCCACTGTGGTGTGAATTAGCCTGCCTTCAGATAGACAGGCAGGCAAAAAAGCTTACCAAATTACTTCTTTAGCAACGATTTGCTGATAAAACAAATTCAACAGAACTTAAAGAGAAGCTTTATGGCTCTGGACCACATGACTTTTCTAACCACTTCAAGCTCCCTAACCTCTGCAGCTTGCCTGTCTGTAGAGGAGCAGTACCACCCTAGCAGAGTTTATGTAACTGCTACTCAATATTGCATTAAGCTTCCTCCATCTGACATGTAAAACTTCCACCTGCTCGGTCACCCAAGTCCTGACTTGAACTAATGACTTTTGATACTACCGGGCTATATTTGCTCCCAGCAGACTGATAACAAAGTGTACAGAGGATCGCCTGAGCCAATTTATGCTATAGTCTGAGATAATAATTATTTTACACTGGCTGTTATTACTTAGCAGCAGAATCAGTTTAAGTTTGTTGCTCTCTAGAGAAGAAGGAAAATGCAAATGCAATGAGAAATCCATGTGCTGTGGTGTTTTAAAATGCCAGAGAGCCACTACTGTATCATTAGCTATAATTTTGAGCTTCGACAATGCTGTCAACGAGCCTTGGTATTTTGTCATTGCTGTACTATTTGAAAAAATCTGTTCCTCTCCACGGGCTTCTTCTTTCATCTCTGTGGTTGGCAGCCTCGTTATTTGTTTTTCTCTCTAATGGAAATTCTAGAACTACTGGTAGAAAGAAAAGTATCACTATGAAAAATACACGATTCTCCCTCCTTAAATACATCTCTCTTTCTTTCTGTTTAAAAATTAAGACTTTACAATGTACATGAACACTGCTTTCTCCCCCTCCCAATTTGTTCCAAAGGCAAGAGGAGCTTTTAAGTATCTGTTTCTCCCTAAGACTTACCACTGGTATAATTTTGAGTCACTGTGAAAAGTTTGTTTCTGTCCACTCCCTTCTTTTCTGCACAGAGATGTCTTCACAGATCTCCTGTTATCAGGCAGTGCTGAGAGTAGAGCAACAGTGGAGTCTCTAAATGCCAGCAAAGATGATTGAGTTTGCAGTGATAAAGTAGAGGAATAAACAAAACATTGCAGCATGCTTTAAAGATTCAATCCTGCTCTGCATTTGAGCATTTTCTGTGCCTGATCCACACAAAATAAGCATAAAATAGGCCAGCAAGTACAAAATAAGTCTGTGTGTTCCACTAGAGCAAAATAATAAAAAAAAAGCAGCTCACAGGCTTTCTGTTTAAGCAATTGTAATGCCCTGGTTACCAGGGAGGCTTCCAAGCTTCTGAATCTGGCAATTTTTGTTGCTACTGTTATGCTTATTTAATCTTGCACTATTTTATTTAATCTTTAATCTATGCTCTAATCTCCCTGCCCCTCCCTTAATGCATGTCCTGTTCCTGCTACTGTATGCAGAATCAGCTTTCTGGATGTTTCCTCAAAACACACCACACAGCTCACCTTGCTACCTGTAGATAGCTCTATCTGCTCCAAAACAGCTTGTACCTAAAGAGAAATGAAGAGAGAAAGAGTTCCATTTGCCTTGCTAGAAGTTGGTCACTGGAAATCCATACCAGCAGATCCACAGACCAGAAGATCCTCGAGAAAAATTGAGCTGGCACTGCTGTGCTGAATTCAGTGTATCCACGTGAAACCAAGCCTCTCAGATGACCAGGGATACCCACATGGTGAATTCAGGTTGGAGTTATGAGGAAGCAGCAGTGGAGAAGCTCAGCTGCACCAGTGGCAGCCATCCTGAGCAGGTGACAGCAGAACTAGAAAACTAGAAATGCCCAGGCCTTCTCGGGTGTGTTTTTTGGATGGCTCATTACATTCCATTTCAGCAATGTTTTACAGTTTTCTTTTTGTATGTGGCACTGTACCAAAGGAGCAGCATTTCTTAGTCGGTCTAGGAACTGCAGAAAAGAGGTGGGGTAGAATGTGGCAGCATCATCCTGGCTTCTCCTGCCTCCCAGGTCGTTTACTGGTGCGCACTCAGCAGGGATTTTAGCCACAGGTGGTGCCACAAGTGCAGGGGTCCAGTCCTCAGTGGATACTCTAAACTCAGTTCTTCCAAAGAGCAACTGGATACTTCAGTTCTGATCCACAGCTAATTGAATAACCAAAAGAATAAGTGTAAACCTTGCAGGTGGCTTTAAGCCCATCCTTGGGACTTTGACTGGGGTGTGAAAATTTCGAAGAAAATGCAGAAAACAGAAGTTCAGGAAAAATGAGAAGGCATCATGCAGAAAATGACACAAAGTCACATGCCTAAGTGCTAGATTTCATCGTCAGGGCTCCAATTCAGATTACAAGTTTGGTGATACTTTAGGTAACCACACAATCTACTATTCACAAAGTTCTCCTGCCTTTGTTCTCAGGAAGAATACGAACAATAAGCAGATAGGATTAAAACAAGTAGTGTGTAATGAAATGCCAACTTATTCTGTTGATATTAGCAAGGACTTCATCAGGAAAGATTTTATCTTGTCAGAAGAAGAGTTTTGTGCCCAGGTTACTTCTAAACTGTAGCATATACCTATGTCCCATACAGAATGGTGTGTCTGTAACCAAAGGCCAGAATGAGTATTTAAGAGAGAAAAACATAAACATATCAATGTGAAAGAAAAAGACTGTGGAATAAGAAAGATAGTTTGCTTTCCATTCCTAGAGGCACAATGAAACTAAGTGCTTTGCATGAGCTACCCTGTCAATAGCTTAAAAAGATTAGGAGCGGGGCATTCTTTTTGTGCACGCGACCTTTTCAGCAGCTTGGCAAATAAAATAAATAGACTAGTCCAACCCCAGAGGTGGGTTTATATTTAAACACAAAGTTTACATTCAAGTTTCTAGGAGAAGCGTTGAAACAATCTGATGTAAGCTTGGATCTTCTAATTAAGAGCAAATTGCATAGTATTTTTAGACTTTAAAACTACATGTTTTGACCCAAAATGCAGTTCAAGTTTTCTTTTCTCTTGGCTCTATCGTGAATTATTAGCACTTGACATTCTATAAACTGGGTCTGGCACGGACTTCAATGGACATAAATCCAGAGTCAGAGTGGGGCTGCTGGGTTGGGTTTTTTCTCTTTTCAGTAAACACAGATTTATAATGTGCCAAAAGTTCTACAGGTCCCTTCAGTCCAAAGTCAAGGGGGAGGCTTTCAAAACATTCTAGGCTTTCTTATTTGAGCCACATCGTAGCTTTTTGTGTAGGCATTCCTTCCCAGCAAATAGCACAAGAGCTAGCATGCTGAACAAATAAATACAAAAAGGTTAGTGATGAGTGTATAACACTTTCCCTCCAAGCAGCCTCCCTCTACCTTGCATGCACACACTGCCGGTTTGAATTGCAAGTGTAATTTAATTCCCACAAAGCAAACCAAACAAGGCCTGCAAGGATTCAGAAAAAAAATATTACTGAGTCATGGCAACTTGTTTCTTATGTGAGCTTACTGAAGATATAAAAGTTCCAGAAATAACTTCCTCTTGTTGAAACCTTCATTTAGGCCTCACCTTAACATTCACAAGGAGCTCCTGTGCATCTTGGCCCCTCCACAAGGAAAGATTGAAAGATTACTCATGGAAACACCAAGTTCATCTTCTTGTGAGATTTTCTGACTTGCAGTAAGTTTCTAATAAATGTACCTATCCCTAGCGGCATCTTGTTCAGTGCTCTGGTTTTATACTTGAGGCAAACATGGCTTAATAAGGCAAATAGTCCTGTGCAGTAAGGTAAGGTTTTTTCCCTAATCTTAAGTATGTAAGGCAGAGCTGGTCTCTTTAAAAGGGAAAAAAACAAACAGTTCTAACAAAAAAGTTGCTTTGGACATGCTTTTTGCTAGCATACATCATGCTTCACTTACAGTGTTACAAAGCCATGCCTCTCAGTCTCAACAAACAAGCTCATTTTTTCTTGTCTTCTCTGAAGCAGGTAAACAAATCCAAGGAATTAAAACTACCTGCCACATACCCTAAGTGGACTTGTTTCACTGTAGTAGAAAGATGAACCTTTGTACCATAAAAGTGATATATTTTTGGGCTCCTATGGACTACACCAGCAGCCTTCAGCTTAAAAAAAGAGAGAAATAGAAGCATCATTACCACAGTGTTTCACAACACCATATCCATATGCGAGGTTTACAGCCAGTCCAAGTCCAATGATAAGTGGTGATCTTAAGCATGCTATGCACTGTCACGCAGAAAAAGCCACTTCTTGTACTTGCCCAGAGCCCTGTTTCAGCTTGCACCGAAAGAGAAGTGAATGGGTTGAACCTCTATTTCCACTGCTTCTCAACAAGATTATGTGAAGGCTGAAGGTCTTAATGAAGTTTTTCTAAGGTTTTATGTCAGATCTTGACTTCTTTTTTTTTCTTTTTTTCATGGTTCACAAATAGAATTCAATCCGGAAAAAAAATTTTCATAGAGCTTAAAACATACATGGTTAGAAGAATCTGACCTAGATTTGAAGAGTTCATGTGGAATTGATAAAAGCAGACTCTTCGTGCCTTTTCTTCCTGCTATGAAAGTGGCCTTAGGGATTCACTGGATGTAACAAAGATCCTTTATCTACTACCTAAGCACATTCACCATCTCCTCTTTCTCCAAGAGAGCATTCTTTTTGCATGTCTGCTTGTTTGGATGGTGGACATCATTGACAGGGCAGTCGTGACTGGCAGAGGAAACTTTCTATTGCAGCAGTCACACAATATGATACACCCAGTGACTGCCTTGGAGAGATTGGCTGTATGCACAGGAAATCCTTAGTGTTTAGGGTTTATTGTTACATTTTCCCATGAAACCAGAAATGAAAGAAGATGTAGTTACTGAGAACCTTTTTAATTTGGCCTTATGATCTAGAAATTCAATGTTACTCTGGGACTTGAAAAGAAAAAGAAAAAAGTCAGATGATAGAGGTATATAAATAAATCCTACACTTTTAATTATCTCTGTATTCACTCCTATACTGTGAATTTTCAGAATAAGGACTGGTAGGGACCTATCACAGTGCAGCACAGGCATTTAGAAGAAGTGGTATCCTTGCTTAAGAGATAAGGATGTATCTTAAGGATGTGAGATCTAACCCATTTTTTGCCTGACAGTAAATGTAAACACTGCCACTACTATCTTGGGACAGATTTCTCATCTCCTTTGCCGTGTTAGTGTTCAATGGTTTCTCGCACTGCTTTCTCTACATTAATTTTCGTTTTCATGTATTTTCTCACCTTGTATATTTCCCAAGACTCAAGCTGCTATTCCTTTAAACAACAAAAATATTAATTTTATTTTCATTTTCCATTCTCTCTCCATTTGTCTTCTGTTCTCAACTCCATTTCTTCCCACTGTGTTTTCTACTTCCCATTTCTCTGTCTCAGTTCCTGGCCTTTGTTTCCATCTCATCCCAGTCTATAATCTTAGCTTCTTTTCCTTCTCTCACCGCTTGCTTTCACAGCCTCTCCTCTTGACTTTAGCTCGGTCCATTGTCACTTTAACTAGCCTGCTAAGCTCTCTGAGGATACATAAATATATATGCACACATACTTTGTTGCCTAACTAATTGCCATGGCCTACCTTGGTGTTCCCCGCATTCTCCATGACTATTTCAACTGAACAGTCACTTTGGGACTCATAAACGTGCTAAGGAGGCTGGTTCTGAAACTGCCCATAACAAAAAAGCTCCTTCAATTTTTCCCCTTCCACAGACTACAGCTTTTGCCTGTCAGAGTTGTCTTTCAACCCGTTAGTGTGCAGATAACCTGCTCCCTGATCTGCTGTACTGTGCTGGTAGAAGTCTCTCCTCAAGTGGTACCTGTACACAATAACCACATTCAAAGGAATGTGTGAGAAACACATACTTTCTCTCCAGCTGAGATTTTCTGGGGTTTCCGATCCACGCAAACAAAGCACTAGCTATGAAATAGTCTAGTCCGTCGTTCTCATCAGTTCTTGTTGTTTCTCTTAAACGATTCAAGTAATCTATTAGGGTTTGTCCTCTTGCTGCCTCGCTGCGTCCTCAAGCCCTGGACTCCCTGGAAAGGCTCTATTGTGCCTGGCTGCAGTGGGAGCATCCCTACTGCCATGACTACAAATACCCATTGCTATCTTATCCCCGTGTTCATCTCAGCTATTCAGAAATGAAGGCCATCCCGAGAAGAATTAGTAGGCCCCAAATCGATTCTTTGAGCTCAGTGCAAATACAGCCTGGTAGGAGAGAGAGCTGGGTCTAGTCCTTAATCAGGCAGTGAGCACAGTAGTGTAGCTAAGGATAGAAGCCACTTAGTTTACAGTACAGTGACCCAATAATTATGCAAGATAATACTGTATGCACTTAGCTCGCCTGTACCATTCAGAGCACTTGCCAATAATACACGAGCATATTTCATTATCTCCTTCCCCAGCTCAGGGCTCTCTATAAACAGTTTGTTTTCTCCCAAGATTGCTGGAGCTATGGCACAGAGCACTGTCGAGGTATATTTAACCCCGCAGATCATTCCAACATGCTTCTTTACAAGAAGATCATATTGTTTTTCCTGCTTTCCATTTCTGTAAGCCTAGGCTTTGGCCGGAGGGTACTCTACATATCTGGCTGTAAATAGACTGCTTGGAGCCAAGCAATGCGGTGCCTTGACTAATTTCAGCATTCACTTAAGCTAAATTATTTATGATACTCTGCACGGGCTTTTCTCTGTTGTTGTTGTTTTAATGTTGTAATCTCAGCCAGAATAAAGGGATAATTCGCATGCGTTTTCAGCTACTGCAGTAGCTAACACATGGCTCTGAAAACTGAAGCCAACTACAATATATTCAAAGTTTGAACTGAATGGCCAGAAAAGGGAAATCTTGACATGCCACTAAATCATGTCCCTAATGGTGAGAAAGCTTAACATTTTTACTTAAGCAGCTGAAACAACATCAGAAACATTTTCCAATGATACAGTTATTCACTTGTATCAAGAGCTCATCACCTTTGCTGCAAGAACGTAAATCAGGAGGATGTTAAGCTGTGAATGGTCTATTTTCACCTCTATGCTGATATTATGAGTCCAAGTTCATCGCCAGCAGAGCATGTCTTCACAGTCATGAGAATGTAAAACACCGCACAGGCAGAGGGAAGAAACATAACTGTGTTTTTAAGGAGCCTCTGAGTTTCCAGCAGGCACAAGGCATAACAGATAAGAAAGAGAATAAAAGTTAGAAAGGAGTGCAGAGCAGAGAGGTACCTCCTTCTCCACCAGCTGGTGGCTTGCCAAAGAAAACAACAGAAGTGGGGATTAGAGTTTGCAAGGTTGCACATTAGAGGAGGGCTACCTATTCCCTGCCTTTTCTCCTCTGAAAAGCTGCCATGTGGGGAGAAACATTCCTTTTATTATTTATGGGGACAGCCACTCTTGTTTATTATGCTCATGTTACTATGCTACATGCCAAGTACAGGCCCTCTTTTTCACAGAGAGGTTTTTCTTTGTACAGAGGGGAAAAAAAAAAGAAATGTAAACCCCCCCGCCCCGTTTGGAGGATTGATGAGGAAATTAGAGTCAGAGTAGTTAAAAGAAGTCTTTATACAGAGTTGTGATTTTGCTTAGAAAGGTGGCAGAAGCAGAGCATTGCAGTGGCCTGACACCATCGTGCTCTGAGGGATTAGCAGGAGATCTGCTTTGAGAGCATTTCTGTTTGCCCCAGCACTGCTCAGGCAATCACATCCCTTAACAGCCCAAGGAGTGGAGAACTCACAGCAGAAGAAAGATTAAACAACCCATAATCTGAACATCAGTATTTGTACAGCTTGTAGGAGATGGATATTTCCCCATCCCCCCCCACCCGGGTTTGGAACAAAGTTGAGAGGAAAGAAAGAAAAACAAGTTTATTCCTCGCCCCCTTTAAATTTTTAAGGTAGCTGAAGGACAGCTGACCTATTTTCTGAGTTCAGCAACAGAGCAGGCTCCCCAGCACCTGATCACTTTTTTGTGCCTGTCCCCTCAAGCATGTATAATACTGAAAGGCCCGGCCCTGGTGAGTGACTGCAGAGGAGGAAACCCTTGGCTGCGCTTGGACTGCAGCCTTCATACTGAATGCAGACAAGGATTTGAAACAATCCACTGAATGCAAAGTAAATCCCAAGGCAAAGGGAAGGGAAACCAAGCAACAGTACTTTCTGTGGTAGATGGCAGTGAGTTTATTGCCTGGCAGTTCACAAACTGCCTACAGCTGGGGGAAATTGCTAGTTCAATTCTCCCATGTTTAACGTGATTACTGATACTGGTTCATAGGCTTAATTTCATTCCTTTGAATTCCTCTCCACTAACAAAAACAAAACAAGCAAACAGAAAAAAGGTGCAATAAAATTTCTTCCAAAATACAGAATAAAAAATGTATTTTTCAAACCAGGAAACTTCACTCATCTGTCTTCGGAGTTTTTCTTATTTTTAACCAAATTGTACACAGAAAGATCTTATTCTGAACAATACATTTGCCATGTTGTAAGAACAGAAGAGAACTCTTTCTCCTTTCCCAATGGGGTTTTTAAAGATAACATTGACAGATGCTCCCTGAGTTTAGAATCTAGAAATTAAATACTTGGATATGGGAGACAGCAGCAAGATAATATATTTGCAGTGGCCATGTGAAAACCTGACTTAGTTGGATGGTGAGAGAGTACAACTCTCCTCAGCCAGAAGACTGTCCTAAGAACAAAGCTCCAGACTTCAGCATTGCAGCTCCCACACAGAAGCTTGGTTCTTCCAGGAAGGGATAAGACATCAAACACATTAAAAGAGCAAAAAGACCCCTATCTCACACATAATTTTTCAGACTTAAGCCTTAAAATACAGGATACAGCCACTTAGTTCTGTTTCAGAAACTGCTTAGTGCTTTACAATTGGCTTAAAATAAGATGCTGAGCAAACATTTTCCTGTTTATCAGCAACATAAATACCATGTGACAACAGCAATACTTCAGGTGGAGCCTTTTTCTTTATTGGGCATGGTCTGAGTCACAGGACAATTCCCAAGAGCCAAAAGAAACATACCATAAAGAAATGTATTCCAACAAACCGCATTTTTTGTGCTACAAGGCCGCTATATAACCACTGTAAGCAAACTATAGGTTTAACATGTCAGTTTACCCTTGTTTGCAATAAGTAGCTGAACTTCCTTGGATTTCATCCTTAATCTGGTATTAATAGTTGTTGCAAACAATTCATTTAATGCCATCTCAAGGCAGGTTATTGAATTAAAAAGAATGATAACTTTCCATGCTCTTTCAGACTTGCCGTGGTGAATTTTGCAGACATGTTTTCTTTAACGGAAAGAACATGGATGTTCTATTTTTTTGTTTTCCTCATAAAGAAGCAGAAATCATTGCTTTGCTATAAACAAAACATCTGATATATGGCAATGCAATACTGCTCTCCCAGTGCCTGCACTGCCCTCAAATCCTGTTGCAGAATGAGATTTTACTTGCTGATTTTATTACCTGTTAAATGTATCTTTTCTGTCACTGAGACTGTCCATTTGACTTAGTTTACATCTCACTATGCAACTACTTGATTATTTAAACATTCATAATTCTGTTTGCCAATGATTGTCTCCACGTTTCTAATTTTTTAATTAACATTTATAACATATCTGATTATATTTTAGTTATTGTTGGCTTAATTTACACTGAATAAACCATAAACAGCTCTTACCACTTATCAGTTTAGCTAATTACAGGATTCATGTTATGCCATTGTTGACATAAAGCTACAGTTAATAATTCACTTCATTTCCTTCAGCTTCACCACCATGGCAGGCACGGAGTTATTCTCCTGCTGTTGGTATCCCTGACTGCACAGCCCTGCCCAGGCCAGACATTATTCAGCAGGTTTAAAGATGAATTATGTTCCAGAGATCTTTTTTGCATCATCATCATCATATTCTTTCATCCTCTCTCTGTCGTCACCTAACGAACATCACACCAAGTCCATTAGCTCCCAGGGAATTACTTTTATTTATACTGGGAGACGTCTGGGCTTTGTGATCTCTACCGTTCTGCTGCTTCCCATCATTCATGTCTTACTCCAGTGCCTCAGAAGCCTTAGTTTCTTTACTCCTTCATTTCCTCCGCCTTCAGGCTTTCTCCGCTTGTTGTACCAGCCGAGCCCTCACAGTCCTGCCCAGCGCCACTTTTACTGCAAAACCACTGACCCCTGTGTTGTTCAGTCCTGACAACCTGTCTACCTGTACTCCTTCTACTCAACAACTTTATAACATTTGTAGTTACTGTATTCTAATAGAGGGTGTCTGCAGCCTCTTAAAACCTTCCTCCCAACCTCTGTGTATTTAAAAAAAAAAAAAAAATCACAGATTTCATTTCTGCTGTACTATCTGAGATTATCTTCCTTCCAAGTAACTAGACTGTCTCACACAGAAGAAATGAGTAGGTAGGGAAATCTCTTCCCATCCTCAGTGGACCTGATATCTTCCCTCCTTCCATTAAATTTCATCAGTTCTCTCTCAATCCCTCCACACTCTCAAAATAATACAAGACCACACACTTCTCTCCTTCTCAAAGCCCTCCCAAACTTTATCCACTGGTATAACCGGTTATCTAACTTCTTTTTTTGTTTGCTTGTTTAAGCTTCAAATCTGCATAAGTTCTTGCCTTCACGAACCCTCTCCCTTATCAAGGGCCCATGTTGGTGACTCCTACTGAAGCCCTCACTAGGAAAGAAATGTAGCCAGGCTGCCAGAACAATGGCTGGACCTTACCCTTCCAGCCTAGGTCTTTCCTGTCCCTGTAGAGGGGGTGACACACTGTGGGGTGGCCATCAAACTCAGCACACCTGCTGATGCCAGGCTCCAAATTTCATGCCCAGCTGGGCTACCAGGGCGCTGGTCACACTCCCTAGACCCACAGTCTGAAGGTAAAGAACACACCTTCTCCAGAATCCAGTCACTGGCCACTTCTGCAGGATGAATATAAGCCTTTATTTTGTCTGAGAAATACCCCTTTCTATTCCAAGAAGACGGGATAAAATGGTATCCCCCCACAGCAAGCAGACCTGAGTCTTTGCCAGCAGTTTTTCAAAACCCTCCCTGGTTGTGTTTGCTCATAAATGTACCCCAAAGCCTGGATGTAATTTTATTGTATTGCACTCCCTGGCTCCAGGTCAGCTGACTGTGTGCTGGGATTCCTGATGGAAGCAAAGGTATCAGCTCGTCTGTTTGTAAATCGTGCTGCAGCGTGTCCTTATGATCGTCACGGGGAAGATCTGGGCACCACTGCAGTACTAATAAACGGTCAGTAATAACAAAAATAGAGGAATAAACTATAAACAAATAGCAGCAGCAGGAGCTGGCAAGAGTCAAGAGACATGAATGTTTTCTTTTCTCTGACTTTTTATTAAAGTTTGTAAAAAATTTGTATATGAGGAATCTTTTCCAGCAGAAAATGCCTCTTTTTTTTGCTTTTCCCAGAGTGAAAACTCGGCAAACAGAAACACAAATGCTCCTACACCACCATATTCAGACTTAGTCAATTCACAGGCACATTCATTTACTGAAACAAACCATTTCAGGCAAACGCAAGCATTTAATGGGATTTTAAAGGTGATCCTTTAAAAATGTTTAATAAAAATTATAAAAATTAAGAAACCTCAAAACTTAATAATTTTATGTACTGTCACACAGACCCAGTTGCACAGCTTCTGCTAAAAATTTGCAGCTTCTTTGAATATACTGAATACCTGAGTGTGTGTGCATGTGTACTTATATATGTATAAATATATACAAATACCTACATGTACTTAACTGTTTCATGGCCTTAAAAAAATGTCATGAACCTCTAAGATGCCAACATTCACTGCACTTGTCCTGAAGCAAAGTCTCTGAAGAGACAGCACCTGTCAAGCACTCACACTCTGGCTATCACTGGGTATATAGAGCCCAAATGGGTTGGTGTCTGTCAAAAGTTCATCTGTCTTGAAATGGAAATGATAAATCCTTTGCTACACTGAAACAAGAGCTGCTGTTTTTTCACTCACTTTTGCCAAGTGCCTCAGTTGGCAGCTTTTCTTGCAGCAGAATGCTGTGAGGGCCACCCATCAGCCAGGCTCTGCTCTGTGAGAGTGGTGCCTTTTCTCCTGAAGAACAGTAATATATTCAGTGGGAATTGACCAACTGAACGACCCTGTTGGGCACAGACTTCATCCCATTTGAAAGCTTTCCCCACAGGCTGTCATCAGCACATCTATCTCAAAACAGCCTTAGGTGACTACTTCTCATGTCTGAGCCTTGTTTGGAAGGGTTTCTCCAGAAAAATCCCACACAACTAATTTTCTGTTACCAGGCACACATTGTCAGAGATATTCCATGTTTTCTACCAAAGCACTCTTCCTAGTTTTATTTTTCCCTTGTCTTTCCTTAGTGTATCCCTATGGGATAATATAACTCTTTCTCAGAGCTCTGGACACCAAAGAAAAAGTTATGGAAGTGAAGAATTCTACATTTGCAACATGAAGATATAGAGCAAGTCAGTAAACCCAAAATCCCAACCAAAATTAAGAGCAGAATTAAGTTAATCAAACTGCTTCTTAGTTAATCTTCTTTTATTAGAGCACGAACACAGCAGGTCTTCATGTGAGGGATCTCTGGGAATCCTTGTGGCTGAAGGCCTTTATTGCCATGAATTTGTATCTCTGCACTAGGTATGTTACCTCCCTGGCTTTTTCACCACATGTCCCTTTAAAAGCTGTGCTTCTTCCCTAATACGTGTTTGCAGCACCTATTTTCTGCACAGCTACAGTGAAATGACAGATTTCACCCCCTCAGTTGCACCTCTTGGCTCACATCTAGTTTTTGGTCCTTGTAGAGGGCAAGGCAGCTGTGATGAAAGTATGATTGCAGCAGCCACTATGTAAGAATCTGGGAGAGAAATGATTATCTGAAAAATTCATTTCAAAACCCACCTTCTCTTGGTTACACATTATGAAATTCCAAATAAAACATAAAAATCCCAAACATAGTGGCTATGGATACCTGCAAGCTGAGATGAGCTGGGGCAACCCCCAAAGCTGGAGGTGTCGGGGTAACCCGTAGGACAAAGTGCCAGTGTCTGAAGGCTGGTATCCCCAGGTTCTGAGTTTTAGGGAAATCCCTCCTTCAAGTACAGACTGGCTCCTCCTTAGCAGTCTGGAAGCAGCAGAAATGGTCTTTTGCCTGGGGAAACCAGGTTGCCACACATTCTAAACATATATTAAAAAGGACTTTTGTAAGGCTATACCCTCATTTTTGAATAGTTAAAGCATAAGACTAAGGGATAGGATCTAATTATCATAATTATTATGTGAAGATACATGGCTTAGTTTCTTGTAACCATTTCTCCAAAAAGGAGCGTCTGAAACTATTTTTAAAAGACCCCTTAACAGTAAGTTGAGAAATTTAACAGCAGAGCTGCTTATTTCAAAGACTTTGAACCCAAAAAGTCACCCTAAAAGAAAAGCTAGTTTTCACAGCTGCAATTATGCTACTTGGGTCCTAGAGGAAACTAAGACAAAAGGCAGCAGCACAGCATCGATGCAGCTACCCCATTCCAGGGCAGACGAACCCGAAGTGTGAATTTGAGCTGGTGTTTACCACTTGGCTCTGGAATAATAATCTCAAGTTAAGGTTATCACACTATTTGTACATAGCAAGAAAATACTTCAGGAAAGACTCTTAAAGCAATTTATGAACACTGAGCTTCCAGGGAGCCTAGTGAAATTCCTGTTAAGAGTTTTGGAGATAATGAAGCGAAGTGCTGTAAGTTTAAATTACTCATTCATCATCACATAAGTTATTTAGCAGCAGAAGCCCAAAACTCAGAACCCTTTCTGATGCTTGGTAAGCCTGTAATAAATGTTATGAGATGACAGAGGGTTTCTGAGGCAGGGGCCAGGAGCTGATAAGGCAAGAGTTGCATTCCAGGCCCCTATCTCCTGTTTACTTCAATCTGACCACTGGGCAGCATTCTTTCTAGTGGAAGGAACAAAGTGCAAATCTCCTTCTTTCCTTCATTCTTAAGGGCCAGGCTCCATTTCTGGGCAGAACATGAAGGTTTACCTTATCAGGAGAAATTCTCATGTGGCACAGCCTGAAAAACAGCTCAGCCATGTGCAACGTGCAGTCGTGTGCTGCAATGAGAGGAAGAGCTGGTGGAAGGTGCACTACTCTGCAATATCTCAGGGACAGATAATACTGTAATGACAACAAAATCAAGTCTGAATGGTCTGGGAGCTTTACTGACTTGTAACAGAGCTCTCCAGTTGGGGTAATGTGGTGACAGAGATCGCATGGTCTTCATAGTTCAGAGCATTCCCTAGTGCCTCAGCCTGTGCCAGGCAAACAATGCACATTTTAAACTCTTCAGAAAGTGCTTTCCATGTCAAAGTCACTGGCCAGGGTTTCCCACTCTGTTTTTCGAATGCAGGAAGGGATGGCATCTCCTACTGGTAGCAGAAATAAGTCTTGGCCTTATGAGGAATTGTTTTTCTCAGAGCTGTCAGGAAACCTTAGCAAAAGCATTGTCACCCTGGAAAGGTCTGAGGCAAAGGCCATACTGCTGTTAATGTGTTCAGACAGACAGTGCCAGCCCCTCGCAAAGCAGGATATGCTGAGTGTCTCAGGACATCAGTTGGAGGACATGAAGGCTCTCACCAGCCCAGGATCCTGGGATGCACTCTTATATGCAGTGGATCCAGCTGGTTTGGTTGATCTCACATAGTCTACAAGAGCTTTTTGCTCAGCTGGGAAGAAATTTTCCTACTTAAAGTTCTGTTCTGGGTCCTTTTCAGGACCAGCACTGGAAGAGCCCCTGCCTGCATCACACCGTGCTGCAGAGTCACTTACATCTGCCCATCCTTTATCTAAATAAGTCCCCGTATCAGCTACTATGTCCCAGCCGGAAAGGAATGATGTTTTGGTTTAATGAATGTGGTACATTTTTGCTACTCTTTGTGGATTTTTGTCAGTTTATCTCTGTGAGAGGGGAGATCTAACTTTTCATCTGTATTTGAGTCTGCAGAGATTGGATTCAATTTCAGCAGGAGTCTGCAGGCTCGTGCAACACTGGTAAGTAGGCACATTGGAAAGTGCAAATAGCAGCAATTTTCCTTTCAGATTGTACAGTGGTATCTGTCAGGCTTTTCCAAATGTGGACACAGGTGGGATGCTCTAAAAACAGTGGCAACTGTGTATTCCTAATACTCTTTGAAAAACTCTACAGTATCATCTGTTAAAAAGCATCCGGAAAATCCACCTTAAAAAAGCCACACCAATGAAATGGTCTGCCAAGCTGCAGCTTCCCGATCCTTCCATTATAAAGAAATTTGCTTATGGTGCAATTTATGTAGGCTCCATATTCCAGCAAAAATACATCAAGTGGTATCAGGTTACTAGAATCAGTCCTAAAGCAACTGTTTCCTAGAAGGGGAGGATAAAAAAAAAAAATGAAGCAGCAGCTTGCTTCACACTCAGTAAGTCATTGTGACACCGATCTCTCAGGAAAGCAACAGGAACATGAGAAATGATGGTGAGGTTTTGGTTGGGGGTTTTTTTGTTTGTTTGTTTCCTTATGAAAATCTAATGTGGTGACTAAAAGCAGAGGAAACACCCACTTTTCAAAACTGAACTGTTATCAGTTTTTCAACAAGGACAGTATCTCTGGCCAGCAGTCTATCTGCCGTAACAAAACAATGACAATAGTAATACCCTTCCCTCTTCTTTATGAAATTTATTGGGAAAAAACTTTGTTATTTATTAATCTTTGAACCCCCTTGTTTGAGAGCTTTGATGACCAAAAGGTTTTGACCCTCTGTTTGGGGTCAAAGAAGCTTCCTGAAAGAAGATCTAATACTGCAACCTCCCACTCACCATGGATAAAATTGTGTTCTGTCTTCCAGCAGAAACTCACCATTTCAAAGACATGATCTGACATAAAAGTAAAGAAAAGGTTTACATCTTCTGCTGAACTGCTTAGGTTTTACTGTAAAGGAAGCAAATATTAGCAGAAGCCAATGCAGCTGCTACAGAAGGTTAGTGGTTTTTTTTTTAAAAGAAGCTGCATAGATGCATGAAACAAAACTAAACCACATGTTCAATTAGTGGGAGTTAAAATAGTTTCACTAGAATCCACAATCATATATTCATCAGCTGAAAACACCAATTTTTACACAGGGAATTTTTCCTTACTTTCCCCACTTTTCTGGGGCAGAAACAGCAAGCTCAGATGAAAACTTGAGCCCAGACCGTTCCTTATTTCAGAGATTAACCTGAGTACCAGAAGAGCACTGTTACACAAAGTGGAAGTGACCTACTTAATGACTGTGACTCATTTCCCTCTTTCTCTAGGCTGGTAGTTAGCTGCCATGCCCCCGTTCCCCTCACCCTCCGAGGAAGGGAGCTTGTTTTGCTGAGCATATGTGTACAGCTTTAAACATGAAGCATTGCAAAATGTTCTCTGGAGACAAGGGTGAGCCTGAGGTATCTGGAGCTGCATAAAACTTCAGCTTCACGGGAGTCTCATTTCAGCAGGCAGTAACTCTGCAGTCACACAGATGTGTATTATATTGTCTTACATGGTAAATCTAGGCAGGCATGTGCTTGTTTAGAACATTTAAAACATTAGATCTGCAGAAGGTACCGGCTTGTCTACTTTCTCAGCTGATGTGATCACCTGCTCCCATTACTTGACTTCTTAAGTGGTAAGAACAAGGTGATCCTGAAGAGGTGACACCCTTGTGAGGTATTTCATTTACAAACTGGCAACAGCAGTTGAACTTCTAGAGCTGATGCTGCATTATGAGTTAGGATAAATGGGAGTAGGAGCATGATACTGGTCAGAAAACACAAACGAGGCTGCACCCTGCTTGTGCTATCCAAACTTGCCCGTGACTTTTATTCGTGTGGCCACAAGATTCTAAACATGCCTTTTAGTTTCAGGATACTTCACTGTAATCCTCTCATGAATAGTCACTATGCCTGCAGAGGAAGAGATTAAAAACCAAATGGTTGACTCACATCAATCTAAGGCCTGGCACACTGCAAACTCATTAAGGAATAGCTTTCCAAGCTTCCCACACGAATACTTGCCACGTGTGACTCTGTCCTTTCTGAGACTCTCAACCTGCCACTGTGACTTGCAGCTGGGTACCCCATTCTTCCCTCACGTCCAGACCTTCCACTCTCCCATATAAACTCTCAGGAACTCATCACATCCTTAGCCTGACCTGGTCTCTGTCTTGCCACCACAACCACTGGTGGGGCACCATCTATTCTGCTGAGCTGTCCAGCCTGTTATTGCTGGCAGACCCAGGGATGCGGCTGGGTTCCCCTTTGCACAGCTGTCTGTGGCTCAGAGTGGAACGGTCAGAATCTCTGCACCATGTTCTGTGCACACAGTCCTTCCAAAAGCAAAAGGAAAAGAAAGGCATTTGTATACTTCTCTCTCTTGTCCATATGGAGCCATTGCTTTAAATAGGTACTGAGAGAGTCTTTAGTACTTTGCAGACTAAAAATAGGTAAAAGCCAAGACTAAGGGCTAGAACAGCCTTACAGCAACCAGTGGCATTACACGACACTAAACTGAATGAACTAAGAATTTAAAAACATCTGTATGTCTCTTGAAGTTCTTCACTAAAAAAGTGCCTGTGAGCATAGTTGCTTTCTTATGTTAACATATATTTACCAGCTAATTTCCTATATGCAATTCACCTTTTTTAGGAGTCTATGATGATATAAGATTAAAATGTCTTACAGTATTCATGAAATTGCTACAAAACATCGTATCATATGGTAAAATCATCTCTCTATTTCAGTTTCTCTTTCTGCCAGTGCTTCGTGCTTCTTTACCTCATCTCCAGCAACCCTTTCTGAAAACCTTAATTATTCTGTTCTTCTCTGACAACCACAGCAATCTCCTCTATGGATCAGTTCTTCCAATCATGCCCTGTGTAACTTCTAAGGTATTAGACATTAAAGCTAAATAAAAAACAAAACAAAAAGGAAACTAACCCTAGAAACATGGCCAGAAACTTCTCTTTACATGGTGCTCTTTTACCACATATGTTCAGTGCCAAGCTGGTCTTAAAATAAACTTCGACAGTTTATATGCTCCATCCCCTGCCAGATAGCTCCCCTTTTATCAGCCTCTTTCGTTCTTCAGCTGAGTTTTTTAGCTATCATATAATACAAGAATCTAACTAAAAACCAATTAAATTAAAATACTTAATCACTGAGTAAAATGTGTAAGAGCCTATGCTGAGGGCGTGAGAATTTAGAGATTGGCAAAGTGCTGAGAAAAGCAGATACACAACCAAGCCTCAGCAATGGGCTTAGTGATATTTTCAAAGTGATAGTTTCAAAGACCTTCTCAGAGGAGATTTTGTTGCAATATAGAAAGTTCCTGAGCTGCTAAACTGAGAGAAAGTCTGAAAAAGAGGACCTTTTCTGCCAGCACATAGCAGGCAAGAAGGAATTTTGTTTCCAAATGCTTTCATTTCTGTTTTGTCTCGCTCTAAGTTTTATCTGTTTTTCAAGCTATGGGATCTAGTTTCTGTTAAAATAAAACGTGAGTTTGTATTTGAAAGCTCTTTCACAGTTTTGAGAACACCCAACTTAAGAAAAAGGTTTACTCACATCTGCCTCAACATTCTAGCCAGCTTGGAGTCCTGCCACACCATTTCCACTATTTTCAGTGGAAAGTAACAAGAAATAAGCATTTCTAAATACCACACTTTGTCAAAATGCCTCACAACTTGTGACAGGCACCTGTGCCCCGCCTTCAAAGAGCTGCAGTATTTTAGCTTGGGGAAGAGACACTTGCTTCCTCTAGTGAAACAGGACACAGATTCTGTCTCAAAACTTTCAGAATAACCAAGTGTCTTGGGGTGACTCTATCATGTGTATCCCCTATCACGCTCTATGCCCAAAAAGTAGTATTGTGCCTTTCCTGTGCCTTTAAACTGAGCTTGAAAAAAAACCAGACGAACTTTCCAAAGCAGCTTCTCAAGGACACAGAGATTACACTCCTCAGTGTTGTCTGACTGCGGAAAGGCATGAAGGGAGCACCCTGCTTGCTTTTTCTTCAGCCAGCTGGTTTTTTTT
>VZTD01004412.1:3148472-3332623 GCA_013397725.1 Rhagologus leucostigma | reverse complement strand
CATCATTATCCTTTTCCTGTGTGTTTGTTAAAATAAATAGTTTTTATCTCTTTCACTTTCCTTAGAGGAAAAATTTCCTTTTTTCCCGAACCCTGTGGGGGGGAAGGGTGGTTGCAACCTGGTTTTCTCTCAGGGGCTATATTAATAGACTTCGGCCAAACCGGCACACCAAGGTACAACACTGTACAAAGCACACATCAACCTTTTTGTCTGCATTTACTTGCATGATTCTTACTGATCTTTGCTTTCACATGAGATTTTTTATCTTGTATTACAGAGGTGAATTGGAATAAGCAGCATAGGAAAAAGGTCATTGGAAGAATGAACAGATCAATCAAATGGCTTATTCAGCCAGTTAAAGACAATGAGTCTGGGTCTTACAATGCCATCTTTGCACAGAAAGTCAGAATGATGACTCCTGCTGCTTGTTGCCTGACACACTACACAGTTCCTCAATTTGTAAACATGGAGTCATTTTTACTGGGCTCATCGGCATCATATTTGACTATCGGAGCCTTTTTTTTTATTTTTACTTGGCAGCAGCATATCCAGTTCAAAGAATGGCTGAGAGTCTTACATTTGTTAAATGAAAAGACTATGCCTATTTAATACATCTGCATTAAAGCACAACATAAACATAAAACTAATTCATGTTGGAAGGGACCTTTGGACCACCCCACCTCTGCTGCACAAAGCAGGGGTAACTTTTAAGGTTTCTTAAAGCTTCATCCAGGTAAGTTTGGAAAACCTCAAAGGATGCATTTCATTTCAGTCAGGAGTACTCTGTTCCAAAGCCAGTCCCCTGCCAGCACTAGTAATTTCTGAGTATTCCTACTCCAAAGAGATTCTTGAAGATCAAACAAATGTGAAGCTCCTTCACAGTGCTCCATGACAGCCTCCCATGGTACACTGAAGAAGACGAAATCTGCTCTCCTAAAGACCAATATTATCACCCTGCCTTCCTTTTTTTTCCTTAGGGGCTTAAATTTTATCATCTCATGGTCACAGTAATGTCAAATTGTAATGTAAAGGTAGGTTGCCAGGTAAACAGTAGAACAGTCACAATATCAGCTTACTTCATTGTTTCAAGACAATCCTTTATAATGCAAATATCAAACTCATAGAAACATTACCGTGATGCGATGCCAATGAGAGTGACTAGTGTATATCTTCCTATTACTTGTCAGTCCAGTTTTACCTTGCAAATTTTACCCAGCAATGAAATAGTTAACAACACTAAACTGGATATTGCTGCATGATTTAAGTAATAACATGCCATTAAGATGAATGGCAAAAGTTCAGATCTTTGAAGATCTTGCTCCACCTGCCTGTGGACACCTTTGTATTGCTTATCTTCAGCTTGCACTTTCACAACCATCCTTACAGCCATTTGAGGGCCAGCAGGATGTTTATGAAACATTTAAGCCAGAGGTACAGCACAAAGTAGCATCCTCCGTGGGACAGACTTATCTGGTGCTGCCTGTGAGCCAGCCCAAACTGCCCACACAGTATGTGTCCGCATGATTTATTCACTTCTCTTGGGTCATATACTCCCTTGCTCCTCCCTCCATCTCCTGTAGTTTTTCATAATTGCTTTAAGAGCCATTTGTGCAGATGGAACAGCAGAAAAACTACACTTAGAAACAGATTTGTTTACACTTGTGAAAATAAACACATGGGTATATGCTTCTCTATGTATGCACATTCAAGTTCAATTTAGTGATTCTTGTTTTCCTGCCTTCCCACTACTGCCTTGTTGACATCCATACAGATATTGCCATTAACAATAGTTTGGAAGCTAGTGAACGTGAGTTTATGAATAGAATTTCATTGCTGTTCTATTTTGTCAGTTGTCAGTACTTCATTTTACATGCCATCCATAACATCTCCAAACCAGAATCTGATTGACTGAATATGTTTTGGTGTCAGCTAATAATAACTATTCCGTTTTAGAGACATAAACCATTGCTGCTAAGGTGTGGTCCTAACGAGGAGTTGGAGGAAATCAAGGTCTTGATTTGATCAGAGCAGGGAGTTACAGCCAAAACACTTCTAATCTTTTCTTCAGTTTGCCAAACAAGATGTTGCTGTGTTTGGACAACCAGGCAAAAAACTGTCTAGAATTTCAAGTTACATCTAGTGTATATACCACATGTAAACCAAAATGCAAACATTATGAAATAGTAAATAATAGCAAGAGAAATTCCCAATAGCATCCTGGAAAATATTGACAGCTCAGCCTTTCATGCTTCCTCTCGAAGTAGAAGAAAAGCAGTCTGTGAAGAAGTAGCTTAGTAGACTGCCAGCTTCTTTTCTCTCTTTTCAGACTGTGGCTGAGATCTTAGAAATTATTCAGGCACCTGACTCTCATTTGAGCAGCTCTGGGGTTCTGGGCCGTGGTTTCTTCTATCCAGGGTCATGTAGATCTCTTTCAAGTTCTTCTTACTGGGGCTCTCCTTTTGTTTTTTATTGACTTTCATAACTTACTATTTGAGTTAATTACTGTTATATTTATCACAGCAGCATTTGGGTTAGCCAGTGCAGAGCTCTACTGATTATACGGACACAGGCTTTTCTCCTTCCCTCATCCATCAGTGTGACTGAGTGGTGCCCCTGCAGCCTTCCCAAGTCCCGTGGTAACCACAGATGGATCGAAAGCCCCAGCTTTAAAGAGGTGTCAGCTGTCCCCACAACCCACCTCTGTCAATGCAATAATCATGATCTGTTTTGCTCCCAGCAGTCCACAAAATGCTTCATCTACATCTTCAGCTCTCATCCACTGCATCACTCACAACTTTCAAATCTATTATTGTAACATGATCTTTTGAGCAATTGCTATTGCTTTTAAAACCAATTTATTCCACACTCAAAGTCTTCTACAGTCCCATAATATTAAGATTGGTGCCTGCATATTAAACTCTTGTTGCTAGAAAAGGTCTCAGAAAACTCCCTGGTTACTCCTTCAAGCTGCGGCAGAAACAGTGAAAAGAGAAAAGGAGAGAGGCACATTCAAACTACGCTTACTAGTCTATCTTCCCAAATTGAAGAATTCCCTCTAAGTTAAAGACAAGCAGTTCCCCACACACTTGTCCAGTATAATGGCTGTTCAAAAGCTCTTTCTTATCATTACCCAGTGTAAAATGCTGATCTTTCACAGCAGTTGTGAAAACAGAAAGTAGAAAGTCTTAATACATTTTTAAATACACTTAATACAGTATTGCAGTTGTTGTTGGATGAACTGAAACTATGAGTGAGGTACAGTAACTCCATTCCCTGAGCATTTGAATGCCACTTAATAGTTCAAGAGTTCAGAGGAACAAGGGCTTACGCAAAGCCCATCTGTCTGTCAGGCCCTTCTCCAGGTACCCTTGAATCTGGTGGTCAGTTTCAATCATGTTTGACAGAGCAGCAGCCTCTTAAAACTGGTTTCACAGCAATCCGTGTGGGAAGAGGAAAGGGGGAAAGAAAGGCACCCCAAACCAGTGCACTTCCATTTAGCAAGGAAGAGACAAGCAGAAGCCAGCCATTACCCTGTGGCTTTGATGGGAATGCAGCTCTAGACTTGTCCTTACACACACAGCCTCTTGCTCACCTATCTGGTACAAGCAGTAAATGGTGAGAATATGAGGAAATGTTTGAGTTAAGGAGCAGGATAAAGTGAAATTATCACTGTAAGGGAGGGTGCTGAAGACATAGGATGAAGCAGAGATTTAAGAGAACCAGAGAAAGAATCATTCTGGGGACATGGGAAGAGCCTGGAGATGCTGTTATGGGGAAGTCTTAAGATACCAAAAAGAAGACAGGGTCCTTTTGGTCAAGACTATAGGAGACAGGTATTGCAGCTATGTGGGAAACCAGAGCTCCATATTTAAGTCTCTTACAGGTCAGTGTGGAGTGTACTAACATGCATGCAGATAACTTAGGATCTCATGATAAGGATTCAATCACTCACTTGTGGCATTTCACTGTATTAGAAACAGGACTGATTTCAAAGCTAGACCTAAATGTATAACTACAGTGATACAGGGGCTTGGCCTTCATACTACTTTTAACCACCCCATATGGCCTGAGGTACAGTTCGCCACCCCATCACACTTCACTGTCCAGCTCAAACTATTCACATGGCCTACCAGCTACTGTGTGACAAGAAGGACTCTTGGTCAGGCAACTTCAACCATTTTTATGCTCCTAAATGCATATCCTGGGTCATGACACCACACAGGCCGGCTGCTCCCTGAGGCAGGGTGATCCAGGAGGTAATGGGAACCCAGAGCTAGCAGCACCCACCCTCCCCAAACAGGGCCCATCCACAGCACCCAAATGAGGAGAGCAGGACAAACCTGGAGACGATAGCTAGAACCAGCTGAGAGCCCAGGTCATGAGGCAGTATCATGGTGATGAAACAGATCCGAGGTCAAGCTGGAAATTCAGTCCATAGGTCAGGGTTAAGACCGGGTCTAATGATGGCCAGAAAGGTCCACAACAACCAGGCTGGACTAAGCCAGGATATCAATCTGCTGGTTGAGGTCCACATCGATTAGGCCCATAGCGAAAAAAGGTGTAGCCACAGACACAAATAAGAGAGCAGCACACCCCCCCTTACTGCTCGACCAGGGCCTGATAGCCCTGGGTTGAGTTGAAATGGGTTTTCTTGGCCCCATGGGTGTGGGTGTGGCTGGAAGCTCCAGCTGAGGCTGATCAAGGCTTATTAGTGCACTCAGGGGCCCAGCATATGCAAACTTGATGAAGGAGATGGGACATGGCTCAAAATGGTGGCACAGGGCATTTGTATATATTCAGCAATTACAAATAGCCAGTGACAACACCTGACAAATAACAAATACATACTTTCTTCTGGCCCAGAGGCTTGTGTGGCCAGGCTGAAAATGTGCATTGAGGATAGCTTGCTGCAGGGGTGTGAGTGGCATTCTTCTGCTCACGCTGTTGTTGTCTTTGCATGTCCCCTGTGAAAACATACTGGGAAGAGCAGGGCTAGTGTCTTGTTAGCTTTAAGACTTCCTCAGACCCATCTGAGTCTTACTTGAGAAAAAATTAAAATAACAAGAAGCCCACTTCAAAGAGCCAGTGTGCTGAAAACACACACATACAACACACACATGCACCCATGGATATTGAACTTGGATCTACAAATGTAGATCCTGTGTGAGGCAAAGCAGACAAGGTTCTCTTCTTCGAACTGCTTTTCTACTGCAATTCATTTTGATGTCCACTGAAAGGATAAGAATTATATCAGTACTGTGAGAGTGATTATACCAGCCAGTTGATGATATGAAAGTGACTAAGTTATAGCTTTTGCTTTCCCAGTGCAAGCTCCAGAAATGTGAGAAAATTCAGGCTGAGCAGAATTGCTGATTCTGTCATTAAAAGTGCCATGTCTCCCTGTCAGCCAAACTCGGAGCTCAGCAGAGTGTTCACCATCTGCCTCCTTTGCAATACTCATAAATGTTGTAATCAATAAAAAATTTGGGATGTATGGGCAATACTAGAAGGTTAAAATATTCTTTCTTTGCCAGATATATGTTAATTGGTTGTTTCATTTTGCACATATGGGACAGTAAAATGTATTTGTTTTCTTGCCAATAAAGGAACATTTTCCTTACTCCTTGGTCACAACGTATCTACAAAAGGAGAAAGTTCTGATGTTTCCTGTTGGGTTTATGGTTTACATTATAATTCATACACAAATGCTTTTTGGCATCTAAATCCTGAGCTAGAAGTATTTTTAAAATTATGTCCTGAAATAGGAACTTCAGAACACTGTGTCGGCATCTGGCAGATATCTCAAGAGTGTCATGAACTATTACTACTTGAGGAACTTGGCAGGCACTCCATGAGCCTTGTGTACCTTACAAGTGTGTAGGAGTCCAGCTTAATCATTGAGCATCTGTATAGCTGGGCTCTGTGATGGACATATGTCCACCCACCAACCTCAAAAACACGTGGTGGTATGTCTGGATTTCACAGGATACATCTGAGCCCCTGAGGAATGAAGGCTGCTCAAACACGAGTGACAATAGCCCACTATTTTATAAAAGCCAGCATCTCCTCAGGACAAACCTTGAATCACTAATCAGTCTCACTGCTCAAAGAACTTGGCATGTGTGTTTCCATCCGCATGTGTTTTACAAAGTGCTGATACACACGCTAAGGCTGAAAGCCCTTCATAAAGTGTTTGGGATCCCACATACATTAGTGTTTCCTGGTAGGAGAGCACAGGAAGCATTTCTGGGGCCCTTGGTGAGCTACTAGGGAAGCCAGTGGGCCCCTGGTGGTGACCACCATTCTTGCTCCAGGATGGAAGAGGCACTCACTCCTGGTAAAAAGTGGCACCATGGTGGGACTTCGCCCCAATCTAACTGACATTGTAGCCATGCTTCATGACTGCTCAACAGCAGCAGCAGCTGTGTTTGTAGAACAAAATTTGCCTGTAAAGCAGGTTTATATATGTCTGCTTAGAGAGGCCTTCACAGAGGTCTTTTGGTGGGAGTTTTATAATGATGTCCTTCAGAACATCTCTGGTCTGCAAACATGCTCTTTCTGGACAAACATTTGCTGCTTTAGGAAGACACACATGTACCGTACACTTCCCCATGGTTAATGACAAGACAAGACTTTTGCCATTTTTGAGGGTCTTCATGGAAAAAGTTGCATAAGTCTACACAAAAATGTTAATATTTTTTCATGGTTTACTCATAATTCCGGCGCAGAAACCACATAGCTCCAGCACGGAAAACAATGGCTTTGGCACTGCCTGAGCCAAGGAACTAAGGGCTGCAAACCCAGGAGCCCCACTGAGCAGCAGCACCAGAGACCCAGTAAGGGGAGTCGAGGCACATCACCAGTTTCAGCCTGGGCATGCATGCCATGGCAAAGCATGAGACAGCTTTCCCCACATGCCTCAGTGACACTTGATTCCTGTGCCTTCTGATTTTTAGCAGAGCATAGAAATTCCCCTGAACTGGAAAGATTCTGAAGTGCAAAGGACAAAGTATAGACTGTCAGTCCCAGAGCCCACCTCCCACAGAGAGCAGGAGAGCGGTACAAAACCAGAGTATCGGAAAAGTAGGGCACACGGTGAGAGGTGAGTGCTCCTATCAGTCCTTATATAAGACACCGGCTTTGCTGAAGCTGAGCACCTTATCTGACCCATCCTCTCCAGCAGGCGCCAGTCTCTGTCCTGGGGCTCTCCAGTCTTTCCAGTAGTTGAAATGAACCAGCATGCTCCTGATGTCTGTTTCTGGGCCTGAGCTTCTGGGACCAGGCAGGAGGACTTGTCTCCTGCAAGCCCTTGGCTCTGGCATTTATTGCTTCTTGACACAGAGTTTGAACAGTTGTAAAATGTGTCGCAAGACAAAACTTTTAACTCTGACTTTTATTTAATTTGACACTGGGTGAGGCCTTTATTCTACATCTTTCTTTAGCAGATAGAAATGTGTTTGGTCTATATTAAATTTTTGTTCTGTACCAATGGTTGGCATTGATTAGTTTCATTTTATTCACTATAAATGTTAAAATAAACAAACCAAGGTCCCAAGTGGTAGTCAGGGATTTTGCCAGACCATGGGAAGTAGTGGGCCCCGAGAGGCTCTGAAAACCACCCAGGGAAAGATCTGCACCAAGCAGGGATAATAATCTGTTCCAGAAGCTAGAAAATATTTTCCAGGAGACTTGGCAATTGTGGCTTAAGATGGAGAAAGAGAGAAAGAGAACGATGGATAGAGAGAAATTGCCTTTTTTCCAGGAAAAATGGAGAAGTCTGAGAAAAGAAAAGCCCCGGCTATTGCAGGGTACTTAGCCACAAGGAGAGATCGCCTTTGCATCTTCAGAGGTGCAGAGACCCTTCTTTGCCCACCTGGCAAAAGCTGGAAGAAGTCTTTGTTTACAAGAGAGATGACAAATAAGGCTGGTAGATAAGAATTAAGAAACTTAAACTAACCTGTACCAGTCTCCTAGACACACAAAATGATGGCTAGAGAAGTCAGTAAATCATCTGGTCTGAATTTCCCGAAGCCAGCTGAGTTTCAGGCCTTGGGATAGGCCATTAGGTTTTGGACAGTCTTTCCCATAAGGAGCCAAATGACTTGTCTAGCAGAAACTCATCATTTAGAAATGCCTGGAGATTTGATGTGATGATAGTTTGATATAAAGAACCAACCACTTTCTTTGGCAATTTGTTTTAATGCTTACTCTCATTGTTAAACACTTCTGATCATTTTCTCATTTGAAGGTGTCAGGCTTCCATTTCCAGCTATTGGCATTTGTTGCACATTTCTCTGCTAGATTAAGAGCTCCTTCATCCATGACATTTCCTGCCAGGAAACATCGACGGTAATCAAATAATTTCTCATTTTTTATAAGTCTTGATTAACTCAACAGACTGTGTTGTCCAAGTCTTTGCTACAGTCTTTTTCGCTAGGACCTGCACAATGCTTTTGCTGTTTTCCTCGCCCATGCCAGTATTTCAACAGCCTCCTAAAACTGTGGGTATTGAAACAGTATCCCTAATACTGTACACAGAGATAAAAGCACATCCCTGCTCAAACTGGATTGGGGTAGTAAACTCTTCTGTTTCTATGATTTTTTCAGTCGCTGTCAGAAGCTGGCCTGGATTCCATTTACTAATGAGGTCCCACTCCCTTACGTGCTTTGATGGTGTCTCTTGCTCACATGCTTCAAGTCATACTGATCACCTGACTTGGTCTCAAAGGTCAAATCATCAAGGACATTTGTGAAGTTTTTATCTCTTTTTACAGCAGAGATCAGTTGTGCGCCTCTCACCTGAAGAGTTTCTTGCCAATGTGGTGAGATCGATTCTGCCTTGGTCTTGCCTGTGACCTACAGCTGATGATTGAGATGTTGTAGTCAAACCACAATTAAACTGCTTGTTGGTTCAGTCTGGTTATACCTCAGCAGCACTGAATAACCTGCTGCATACAGATGGCTGCCTGAAGGGAACCAGCAAGCGAGCTCTTTGAGCGGGCTTCATGCCCTATGTTAATCCCTTTGGAACAAACCATACAGACATTGTGTATCATTAGTTTCTTGCAAGAATGCTCTCTTGTAAACCAGTGTAGACTTCTAGTGACTGTGTTCCCATCTAATTTCATTAACAATTCATTTTTCGGCTGCCTACGATCCCTTGTCAGGCAGACCAAGCTTCAGTGCTGTCAAGTATGCTGGTGACCTACTGTGATGTTGGCTGAACACTCTGCATTGTTCTAGTGTCCTTCTGGTGTTTCAGGATTCACTAAAAATGAATATTTCTAGGCCAGGATCTGCTCTGTCATCTCTGTAGGTCTCTTGACTGCAAGTTTTCTAGATTTGCTGATTTTCAAAAAAATTGATTCTGAATCAGTGTGTTTTAATATAGTCCTGCTTTATGAGTGGAAAGAAGGCATCCATGCTCATTAGCTTTCTGGCTTCCAAATACAGATAAGAATGGAAAAAGTCTATCTTTTCTACATGACAATTAATCATTTTATAATTTTTATCTATCAAAGGGCCACTTACTTCTTTAGCATGCCTTGCATCCTCACAAAGTAGTCACTTCCTTGCTTATGACACAAATATGGCTGCCCCAGTCTTACATGTCTTCAGCTGCTTTTTACATGTTCCATGTTACCTAACCTCCAAACCTTTCTCTTTCTCTTATTAATGCATAGTTAATTTCACTTGAGTATTTCTCCTGATGACTGGATAAAATTTTCTGAGAGACTCTAAAATATTCATACAGTCTGAAGTTTTGGCATATGGGTCATGCTCTAAAAAAATCTGTATTTTTCAGTAAAGAATTCAAGCTCTTTTGTGATGTGCTCTGCTTTTCACTAAATTTTGAAAACCTAAGTGAGAGCGAGTGTTGCAATGATCTACTGTGTGGATCACTGTATATCAGCTTTTGGTCCTAGTTTATTTTCTTTTAATTCAATATTTCTTACTCTCTTCAGTTTTATATGAATATGTATACATTTGTCTTTAAGTTAATAATCATTAGTCTTCTGCCTATTTTTTCCTCCCAATTCCTCTCAGTTCCAGTAAATGCTTTTTTATGAAAATATGCCTATGACTCATCAGCAGTGTCTCCCATTTGCCCCTACTGAGTATCATGCTGCTACAGGCAGGCTACTACTAAGTTTCATCCAATGGCTAATTATCTTTCTCTAGTGTAAAGAAACCGAAAGATTTACCTCTTTGAGCACAATACCCTTTTGTTAGAAATTCTTTTCAGACAAAGATTATCTTGTAAGGAAATCTTACCTCTTCAGAACTTTTTTAAAAATAAAGCAGTTAATCATACCTGCTCCTCCTCAGCCCTTCAAAAGTCTCCATCTGTGGCCTTCTGCTTGAAACAAGCGCAAAATGGGAGGAGGAGGGGGTAGAGGCAGACAGATGGAGTAAGACTGACTGAGAGACAGATAGTGAACTTACCTTATGTACACTCTTCTCAACCCTAATCTATTACCTGTATTTACCCCAAGCCCTGTTTACTTGACCCTCCATGTTATTAAAAGCGCAAAGCAGTATTGCTTAGACTATTTTCAGTGTTGAAAGCATCTTCTTCAGTGTACAAATCTCTGATATTGTTGCAATTAAACATCATGAGGGATATAGTATTCTGATTATAACTCCCCTGATTACCCTATGCAATGTAGGTTTTTTGGTTTTGTGTTTCCAGTAACAAAGTATGCCTATCAGAATGTGGAGTACTTAAAAAAAAACAGTTGTTGTTTACTTGTGTCTGAGTTTTAAGCCCCCATACTGGAAAGCAGAAGAAATAGAAAATGTAATGTAATTCATTCAAATTCTTGCGTAAATAGACAGAGCTGTTTCGTGATGCCTCTGGCTAAATAGTTTCCTTAGTTGCTGTTGAAATTGAACATAAAGTTGTCTCCTGTACCCTACATATCAGTATTTTTTCTACCATGGTGATGATAGTTAGGGAGTAGTTAAATTCAAAAACAGGAATGTAACCGGATAAATAAACCTACGGGATCCTGACCCATTGAGAACTGGTATCCAGGTATTCAGCCAACTCAAACTGCAAATGTTTGTGTAAGAAAAGGACTGGTATTTCTTGTTCTGTGCCAGGCCCTTCAGTAATTATATTTCTATATAATAAAGTATTTCCAATACAAAACTCTTCATTCACCAATGCCATGCACATCACGTGGAGCTTTTGCAAAACCTTTGAGCAGTCCTGAGCTCAGTCACAAGCATAAGCTTGAGTCGTCCAATGCAGGTTTCACTGGATCCAGAAGAAGCAGAAGTGGGTAGGTGATAGGAAGGAGAAGGGAGACAGGATAAAAGGTACAATTCAGGTACGAGGCAGCTGAAAGTAAAGAACTTGTGGAAAAAACAAAGCAGCAAATAACCTTAAATTCCAGCACAAGGTCGTCTCCAAAGGAGGGGACTGCACCCCACACAACCGCTGACCAACGATTCACACTGACACGGCCAGAGAACACTCAAACACTCAAACACTCAAACCCTCACATCTGGACAACTGTCTGGTTGACAGGACTCCACAGAGGAGGAATCAAAGCCAGGAATCCCACTGCCAATTGCAAATGTACAATTACATTCTTCTCCCTGCCTCCTTCCTAAATCCTAAAGGCAGCAGGATGGGCAGGTGACAGCAGGGAGTGCCACCTGAGATGGTTATTTTATTGCTGAAAAACTGAGTAGTATTTTGAAGCAAAGATTTGGGTGGCCAAAATTGAAGGTACTGAGAAGACTTGTCAGAGCCAACGAACCCTGTCACAATTCCTTACGCCAAGTATTCTGCACTTCCAAAGTAATCACAGAGCTGTATCCGTGAACACACATAGAGTGTCTGCAGGGCCTTGCTGCAGGAGTAAGGAAGGAAGGGAAAGTCACTTACTGTGGGACCAACAGTGTTTGCTGTCTGGCAGATACGGTCTAAAACAAGCCTGGAATTGAGAAATTTATCTATTGTGCTGTTTTTGTTTGTTTTAAGAAGCATTTGCCAAAGAAGATGCCATGTTACCAGGAAATGACTGCTTGACATGATACCGTATTTTCTGCTGAGTTGTTCTGGACAAGTGACTGGACTGAATGCCTAGCTCCATGAAAACAATCGAGATCAGGCCTCCTGATACAAGGGAGCCATTTTCCATAAACACAGGCTGCTTTTGAAAAATATTTAGGAAGGTACAGTAAGCATAAGTGACACTAGAAAGACTGGTGCCAGGAATGTTTCTAACCTGTGTTGTTAAGCTTTTCTCAACATAAACCTCTTCATTGCATCCCAATGCAACACAAATGTGGGAACAGACACTTTCTCTCCTTGTTTCCCATGAAGCTGCTCTCTGAGCCAGACCCCAGGCACAGGGTGGTCCTTAGAAGATCCCAGTAAGAAGATCTCTCCATGCTGCATTGGGGGCAGAATTTGGCCCATTCAATAGCGGGGTAGAAAGATGGGCAAGCACACAGGCACACCTTTGCTTGGTGTTTTAATTTGGCTGGTCCCTCAGATGAATGTGAACAATCGCTGGCCAAGATAAGCACGAAGAAACCTGCTGATGGACATATGGATCTACCTGGGCTGCCTATAAAGGGAGGCACCATGACTTGTTTACTTCTGCCATGTGTGGGTGAGCTGTCGAGTCCCAACTGTGCTTGTAGAGACAGTCCCACACTGGGCACGTGGATGGGACCCACACAGCGCTCCTTGTGCAGTGACTGCCTCACAGGCTCCACATCAGCTTCCTCCCATCTGTGCTGTAGCTGAATCCCAAAGAGCCTACCAGTGCCCTCTCATGGGCCAAATACAGCCATTCCTATGGGAACCACCTGCAAGCTGCTATCCACATCCACAGGGAAGGAAAGACCTTGCACTGTAAAGGAGTAAGAAAAATGTTTGTCTGCCCTCTAAGGATAAAAATACTGACTCGGATTAGCAAAGTAGGGGTAAAAAGACTGTATTTTGATCAAAGCAAGGCTCACTGCTTTGCAAAACATAAACTGAGTTTCTCTTGCTAACAATTTTCATAGGGTCTGTTTGGGGCATATCTATCACATTTTCAGTAAATTGCTAAAGATGTACCAATCCACCACAGAGGCTATTCCTGACACAGTTTCTGTCTCACAGCTCAGGCATCATATGGAAAAAAACCCTAAAAATTTCTTTTCAAGGTTAGTGCACTCATGATGTCCAAGGAGAAAAAAGATTTAACTGGTGTATAGTAACAGAAAAAATGAATATGGTTTTGTTATTTGTGTGTCTTTCACATCTTGTTTGCAGTGAAAGAAGAGTTATTTGAGTGCTTTCCTGGGTTTCACAATAACTTCAAGTAGAAGGAGATAGTTAGATTTGACCTGCTTCATCAGGAGTCAGCTATTTCTGAAAATGTTGTTTGGCTAATTTGCTCCAGTGGCTTACTTGGCTTGCTATAAAAAACGATCATTTACACATAAACTTGGCAAATGTCAATTGCTTCCATTCTTGCCTGGGAGGTTTTATTGCACTCTTGAGAAGAGTGGCAGTTGGGTGAATAAGGCCTTTTAAGTCCCACTGGCAGCACAGAAGGCGCTAAATTTGCCCTTTAACAAAGAGCAGCAATTTTCATGATTCTTAAAAGCTGATCTGTCACTCGGTCTTGCAGGCATGTCCAAGAAGCCCTGCTGGATTGTTATTCCCAGATTCTGAGATAACAGCTTTGAGGCGACAGCAAGTGCCTGCTGGTAGGGAGCATCAGGCAGGGGCGTGTGGTGGGAGCGGCGTAGGTTGGGCAGGCCACGTGAGCTGCAGATTCCAGAGGAGTGGAGGTGCAGGCACTGGAACACGAGTGACAAAAGGGTACACCACCCGTGCTGAGAGGGACAGACACCTCCATCTGCTCAGCAGAGAGATCAGCTGCATAAGACCACGGGCTGGTATCAGTCTGTCTCCTCTGCTAATTGGGTCTTTCTGAGCTGGATGCGGTGCTGGCAGGCAAATGGAGTCCCTGGGAAAAATACAGGGAAAAGCTTCACTGGGCTTTAGAAGTTGGCTTTCAACCCTGGTGCACAGTAAGATTTCTTGCTGATACTATTTTAACAACCCAGCAAATATAAAGCAAATGAGCAGATAAGCTACGGAGAGTTTCCTAGATTAGCTAGAAATGAAATGCAAGCAGTGGTGTCTGTGGGGGAGGAAGCAGCCCTCTGTTGTAGCAGCTCCTGCAATTTGGTTAGCATTTGGAGGGCTCCAGTCCAATCCCTGACTGTCACATCAGGGTTTACTGGTATGTCTGAGATATCAATGAAGAGCTCACAGCCAGATCCCAGCCCTAGGACTGCTTCTGACTCCCAGCGGTTTCTGGTTATTGATGGAAGTAAAGGGAATAGGAGGCAGAGCAGCAATGTGAGCCATTGTGACTCTGAGAATGAGCAAACTGTTCCCACAACAATGGTAGAAAAATATTTTTGATGCCAGCATCAACTATAAAAATAGAAGTTTTGTTGGGGCACAAATTTGTTGGTCCTCTAGGATGAGTATGCTACACTAACATACAGCGATAAGAAATTACTGACTGTGTAGCATGAGATGGCACATGGAGAAGGGGGAAGGCAAGAGAGGTAAGGTTAATAAATCATTGTCCTGTCCAGCGGGCTTCCATTATTCATAGAGAAGGGCAATTACGAAGGCATACCACTGTCCCGCTTCCAAAGTTTAACATTCCTGTTTGATATCTGATCTAGCAAACAGTGTTAGAAGGTATCCAAGCAGCATGCACAGCACTTTAAATGATTAAGGGAGCAAAGTGCTTGGGCACGTTGGCATTCTAGGCCATAGCTCTCTGGCAATTAAAGACATACATACATACATGTCTCCTTAGGTATTTATTGATACAACCCAAACTTGTTTTCACTGAGAAGAGAAAACCACATTCCAGGTTCAGTGTTATCAGTGTGAAGTCTGAGGCTGATGCATCCCTGAAACAAGTAGGCTTATGCTGTCGAAATCAGAAGCTGCCTCCACTTCTTTCATTCCTAAAGCGATGATGGTGCTCCCACTGGACTCCAGCTCCCCACATCTAGGGAAAGGTCACTGAAGTATTGGCAAGATCGAGTGGGCCGTTCAGACACAGTCACCTCCTCACCCTCCACAAATAACAGGCTGGTTGGCTCCAAATCCAGGACTCTAATCCTCGGGACAGATTCCAACCTAGAGATACTTCGTGCCCAACTCAATGAGTGTAATGCCTACCCCTGAAAATAAACCACAAAGCTACAAGCTTACTTCAGTGCAAAATTTCAAGTACTTCAATTTCTACTTTAGCATGTGTCCCCTCCTGTTTCCCATGATCATTGGAGGGCTGACCATGAATTAAGAAACAAAAATATTTTACGTGATTGCATGTTTGCCCATTATAACCTCGTGGATGCTTTCCGCAGTGGTTCCAGTAACCTCTGATAAATTGGAGAATGCTGTACCAGGGGTCGGAGCATTAACACTTACCTGGGATGCTTCTTCTGGATCTTGGGTATGAGCTTGGCATCTTATCTTGACTCTGAAGCCCAGCTATAAAATAGGGATATAAAGACTGGTCTGACTCACTCAAGTGTGCATTTCTCTGCGTGTGTGTGTGATGCAAAACACAGCACCAACACTGGAGTTAACATCTTCTAGTGTTGTACACTGGCAAGTGAGAAAGGAGTTAGATGGACTTAGTGAGATAGATTTTTATAAATATGTACTGGACGCAGAATCCAACTGACTGTAGAACCCACTGTGAACGGGGAGCTGAAATATCACATTGGCTTGCCTGACCTTTAGACTTACATTTTTATTTATGGTTTGAATCACCTTCTCCCCCGAGTATGGTCAGGGTTTAATCACTTGAAAGAAGAGGACACTCAGAGTAACTCTAGCAGTGACTGGGTAAGGATAAAAGCCAGGCAAGCTTTGCAGGGAGAGGTACTTACTGTCTGTAATTTCCTTCTGCTTTTGAATGTTTCAACTTTCCATGCCGCTTCTGGGTCACTTACCAAACCTCTTGTGGGTTCAAAACTAATTTACAGAGCAGAGAGAGAGAGCTTCCAGGAACCAGCATCTCTGTATTGCAGGTCAAATGCTCTATTGTTCATTTGATCAGTAGCACGGCCCTTCCCTTGCTGCTGTGCTCTGCAAGGGAACCTGGAGTGGAAATACACAGATGGACATACAGGGTTTCAGCCTGCTAACTGTGAACTAGTTAAAGCTGATGAATGCCTTTCACAGTACCTCACATCAGCGTGGGTTGTCAAACTGTTAGGCTAAAGGTTGTCATTGGTTCTCTGACCAAGACATTCATTTCATCCAGCTGCTACATCTTTCCTGTGGTTTTTGAGGAGGACCCATAGAAAAGCCTGCTTCCTGTGGAAAGACCCACTGATCTACCTGGCCTGTGTTGATTTGTCTGTTGCGGATATCCTCTTTCTCACTATTTCAGCACAAGGCAGCACAGGGCTGACTCTACTCTGAAGGACAAGGTCTGCTCCATATCAGCAAAAACCAAGGGTGGAGATCAGTGGAAGCAGATGCCAACAGAGCCTTCATCTCCTTGGCATTCGCAGCCACTGACGACTTGTCAGGGTGAGCTGGAACTTTTGGCTGAGCTACCACAGAGAAGTACTGACATGCAGCACCTGAATGGAAAGCTTTTGTGATTCTAGAGACAAAGCCGTGGGTGCAGCATCTCATATCTGAATAGGATATGCAGTCTAATCCAAAGCAACCTCAAAATGCGGACTGTCCGGGTCAGGCATTTATGTTCACTAGACACATTCATGCATGCAGATGTGCATGCGTCCATCCACACACTGCTAATAAAACAGAACTGGTTTTCATACAAAACACTAAATTGAAGAAGAACCCTTTTGCTATTCTTAGGCTCAGAAAAACCTCCCTGAAAGTCTTAATTGTGGCTAACCTACTGTTCAAGATCAGTAACCCTGTCACTGGCTATTTATTTCTCCGTTCAGTGGTACCACTACTTCCACTGTGAAGTGCACAGTGCAATCAGTAGATGAAGATCTCGTCTACGCTGCTGTAAATTGTAGATGTTCTGTGCTTGGGAGCTCAGGGCACACTGCTGAGCCTTTCCCACTGAACCACCTAACAGACCTACCTGTATTTTAACAGAAGGCAAACCATTTTGAGTTATCCTCACTCTTTCATGCCCCAGGAAAAGGTGCTGGTTTATACCACATTTTCTCCTGTCAAACAGCTTGTTCTGCAAATTAGCCTCTGAGCAAGTCTGTTTTAACCACTGCTGACTGACCCCCGAACCCCCCAGTATTCACTCAGTGGATATTTGGAATGCGTAAGTGAAATGTACCTAGGAGGAATGCAGGTATGAGAACTCTATTCGAGGCTGCAGATTATTAAAAGGTTTTACCTAGCTGACAGAGGCAATTTGGTTTTCATCACTCAACATCTTTGCCTCAGAAGAACAAATGCACAAATTGAATTTTGGCAATGTGCACCAGAGCCCCATTCCAGAAGATGTTTATTAGCTATTTTACCAGCCAAAGAGCAGAAAGAGGCTTTTCAGAGAGGTTGCATCCTGTCCTCTTGAGCAATCCTTGAGTCATTATCTCAAGATCTCACATTTAAAATATTGTAATAAATGAAATTATTCATCAGGAAATGGGCAGTCAGTCCATGGTCACCTTCTGATATCTCTGACAGTGTTCTCAGGGGGGGCAGGCTCAGGGAGTCTCTGATTTGAACATGGAAACCTTTTACTTTTTTTACAACTGTAATAGATCCATTGTGGCAGTGAAGATCTGTCTGGACTGGCTGTACTTTCTTGGAGGTATAGGCTCAATATTTTCCTCACAGCTGTGAAGAATATTTGGAAAGTCTTCTCTCTCCACCATCCTGGAGACTGGACTCCCCTGACCCACCTTTACCTTGGAAGGGCTTTCCACAGTCTGGTGAAGTGCCACCCTCTGACCAGAGTTTCCGAGGCACAGATGAAAGCTCCACTACCAGGCACCAATACCTCAGCTGGGCACACATCAAATTGTTTTTGATGTCTTTTGGAAGAAAACACGGCAAGATAAGGAGAATCAGGAGGAGCTGACATTTTGGCTCCTGGATTACCTGGAGTGTGCAAGGAAGGTGCAAGGAAGGACTTTGTGTCTTCTATCTAACAAGGCAGGAAACAGCTTTTTCTGGAGGGAGGGTTATGGCATCACTTCGGTGAGGCCAGGATTTTACCTTTCTACTTCTTGAAGCACCCTGTGAAAGAAGCTGCAACTGGAGACATGCTCGGGTGAGACAAAGCTGCTCCACTACTGCTCCTACATCAGGGATAGCAGTGGGCTGAAGGCACAATGGGAGCTGCCAGCCTACTGCATCGTTTTCAGCTGAAGGGATCTCTTCCTCAGGTCCTGCTCAGTTAGCTCCATGTTTCCAGACTGGGTGCAGAAGTCATCATATTTTCCTAGCAGTTATTTTCATAAGGAAAGGACTTTATGGAAAAACCACATGCGATTGACTTAAAGACTGATGCTACCAACACCTGCCATTCCTATTTATGTCTCTTTTTAATATCTCTCTACACAATGCTTATATAGCACATTCTCTATTCTACAATATCCTTCCTAAAAGCTAAATTTTGCTAAGAAATTTCACTCAACCACATGTAGAAATAACCAGATAAATCTCCAGCAGAAAGGGACAAACTTTTCTTTGTAATTTTTGGTGGCTTGAAAGGTTCTCTCTGACCTTAACACCCAGGGGGATACCAGCATCTTACAAAGAGAGAGGGAAGTTCTCAACACCCTTGCTGCCCATGGGCACACTCCAATGCATGAAGTAAGGCAAGCCTCTGACCACTGCAGCTCCTCACAGTGAATGACAGCTCTACCTGCTTGAAAATGTGCTGAATTTCTCTGTCCTGATCAATTACATCCCACCTGCTATGAAAGACCGACCCCCTGAGCCAACAGGTGCAGGACAGCACTGTTTTCCTGCAAGGGTCAAAACTACTTCTTTTTCCCAAACCAAATTCCAAATCTTGACTCCTAGCTCACATTAATTTATAGTAACCGAAACAGCAAGACTCACAAAAGTGTTACTTTTAAATTAAATGTATGTGAAACAACCTGTACTTGAGCTACAGTGATATTAGCATCTTATTAATGCTACATGAATGAGATCCATACAATGCAAGCAACTACTTTGCCTCCTTCTTCCTGATAAAGCAGCTTTAACATGTTCTTCTGTCAGGTATTTGTTGAAGATGAGACTTAAAAAAACCTCCATAGCTATTCAGATCATCTGCCTCAGTACAACTGAGCTATGTGATTTCCCTTTCCTGGTCCTGACAACAGAATCTCTTTTGCTTGTTACCCTCACTTCGTAGCTGTTGGATATCAACTACAGAAACTATGCCAGCTTCTCCAAAGTAGGTTTTGTTGGTAGCTTGTCACAATTCAGTGGTGACATGAAACTCAGTTTCATTCCTGCATTTTGGAGCAAGTTAAAATGCTATGTGATATTTAGGGAGCCTTTGTCCTTTAACTCATATATGTTTGCCATTGTACTTAGGCAGCTTTTTTGGATACCGGCACAAAAGGGTTGTTTCTGTGGGAGGCCTGAAGTCCTGAATTCCTGCTGCTTGTTTCTGCTGTGCCATGGTGGAAGATGCTCTTGGGCCTTGCCTTGCCCAGGTGAATCTGATACTCGCTGGTAGCTCTGGCTTTCTAGCTGCTGTGTGCATCCGTGCCCTTCTTTCCATAGTTCTTTCCATTCCATTTCCTCCTGTGCTTCCGGCCCCCTATTCAGACTCTGTCTTATATTGCCCATGTCCAAGATCACTGTTTTAAGCAGCATCCAGGTGACCCAGGTCCTCAGCTCCCTCTAAGGTCTGTAGAGAGGCTGTTGTGACAGTTGTTTCTCTATCCCACCTTCGAAATCCAAACAATCCTGCTTGCCTCTCTCTTTCCTGTGGTCCCCTCTCTCCACATCAGGCATACAGTGCTTCCACGCTGCTCCCTAGCTCACGGCCTCCAAAGGACTGGCAGAAGAAGGCAGCAGTAGAAGAGCATTGCAGGTTGTGCTCCCCAGCAAACAGGAGAGCTGACCCCATGGGGCACCCCTTCCACCAAATGGATTAGATGACAAGAAAGGAGGAAAAAAAATCCCTTTAAGACCTGCACCCTGCAGAGACAGAAAACCAACTGCCCAGGTCCTCCCTTCTGTCATCCCTGCAGGCCTGGAGACAGGCTCCAACACAGAGAATTTGGAGATAGAGGCTAATGGAAAAGGAGAACCAAAGCCCTCTTCCTCTGTTCTGTTTATCCCAGAGGCCATGAAATATGTGCCTTTCAAAGACAGACATTGCTAACACATTCCTCCACTAATACAAATTAGTGTAGGCCCCACACCAGATCCTTCTGGTAAAATCAGTGTATTGTCTCAGCTTCTGCTTCAATGGGACTCTCCAAGGTCTCGGATGCTGGCAAGTTGCTTTTAGCACTCACTGCCATTGCTGCATGGTGGGTGGGAGGAGTGGCTGCTCTACCCAGATCCCACCTCACTACAGCATTTCCACTGTCATGTCAGGAAAACTACAAGCAAAACAAAACACCTTTCAGCACAAATTCTTTTTGTTATCAGGCAACTGTATTTGCCAAAATGTCCGAGCAAGATACAATCACTGCCACAGCTTGGGTGTTGCCTCTGGAATTTGGAAGGATGAAATCACCATACATCCCACCACCGCAGTGACCACCCTGCTCTCTTTGAGACATTTCTGACTAGGCTCATATGATGTGGTTGCCTCCAATTAGAAGGGACTGGGATCAGTGAATCAGGAGGTCACTTCCAGTCCTGCAGCCCTTAAATAGTATGGAAAGAGTTAGTCTGAGCTTGCCAGCAGAAAGCAACGGTAATTGTTAAAAATGGCTCAGGGCCTGGAAGCGTGTGACTAGGGCAGGAGACAGGAGATTCTGGTCCCAGCTGCTGCTTAACTCCAATCATTAGTTTTGGTGGATCTTTAATACCACTGTCTTTCATGATCTGAGTAGGTTTGTCCCCTGGGAGCGATGGCTCTTCCCAGCCTCTGCAAGGCCCTGTGATCTCTGTGTGTATTGACTCATGCTGGCTACTGGCAGTCAGTCTGGGCCAGCAGCAGCACACAGACTGACAGAGTGACTCAGTGCCATTAGAAGCGGCCAGTATCCAGAGCTGTATCAGTTGCTCTCCTAGGTCAGGATGGATGTACTTGTGACATATGTAATTTTTCTCTTTCCTGCACTCTGATTCTGTCCTGGGAACATCTCCTTGTAGGATACAATAGGCACGATTGCATCTTCTGTCTACCCCTGTGCAGGGCAGTTAGAGACTCAGCAGTATGCCTGTATATTGCAATTAATTGGGAAAGCTGCTTTAGGAGCTTTTGCTTCTTCAAAACAAACACAAAAGCCAAGCAGTCTAATCAACTACCACAAAATAAAGCCCTTCCCTTCTTTCCCTCATGCATAGCCAATATTAAATAACATCCTCTTGTCAAATCTGGGACAGATCCCTGTTCACCTTGGGCACATGGAGCCTTGAAGAAACTTTCTTATACAGGATATTAGACCAAAAGTATTAATGCAGAAACATGTTTATATGGATGTGTTTATGTTCACACGTAACTACGCAGCAGTGAGGCATTTTACGGTCTTGGTCTCTCTGTGTCTCCAACAAAGACTGCCTTTAATGTCTCAGTGATGTACCAATTCAATGTTTACATCCCCCTCTATTGTGAAAGTAACTGTGTGATGTCTGACAGCAGTATTTCCTGTCTGTTATAAGCAGCAACAACAACTGATTTTCATTTCCTTATAGAAGAAATTCACATTTGTGCTCCCCAAAGGCAAAAAAAAAGGTATAAAATGTGTTTCCCAAGGATTAATTCCTGGGCATGATACGATGCCAGCCTGGAGCCCTGATTGCTGAAAATTGTTCTGTAAGTTATTACTGCAAGTTCCTCCTTTAGCCTGCAGCTGAGAGTGCACGTACTAATAACTCAGCAGAATAATACATGTGGTAAGATATTCAGTAATATTCAGCTTTACCCATGCATTCTTTCTCCTCTGTTTTTGTACAGAGTTCCCTTTCTTCTTACAGTTAAGCCTGGACATATTTTTCTATTTTAAATTTTCCAATGATTTGTACAAGAGAGTATTAAATTGCTAAAGGGCATATTAAGTATTACTGCTCTGTTAAACTTGAATGAAGCAATGCAAGTCTGGAACGCATTTAATAAATCTGCAGCCCGATAAGGAAACTTTCTTCGCCGAATCTGACATTCCTTTGCACTAATCACCTATGTGAAAGAACTGCCTCTAATTCTTTTATTCTTTCAACTTTCTCACCCCAGAACTAAAACCAGCTGCAGGCTTCCCCTTCTCTTGGCACTATATAATTTAAAACTCTTTTCACAGCCTTCAGAGGAAGGTGTGCAGGAGCTGGGCGCTGTAGAGGCTGCAGATCTGTCCACATGGCCTCACTGGAGCACCCCTTGCTTACATTTTTCCAGGTTTGCTTTTTTTATTTTTTCAGTTGGAAAATGAGCACATAGCACAGTCAGCTCTGAGGAAGGCTCGTGGTGAGCATGTGGAAGCTGTACCAAGAAAAGACCTATGGCAGTGAATGCAGGGGGAGGAGACCAAACCAAGCCATCCAAAATTGCCTGGGAAAGCTTGGAGATTTAATACTGAATTTTTTTTTTAACTGATTTTTTTAAAAATTGCTCTTTCACTTGAAAAGTCCACAGGTCATCTCCAGGGTGATTGACCTCCTTAATTTGATCCACAAGGGGAGTGGCCATTGGATTAGGCTCCATGAGGGAAGAGTTTGTGAAATGTGAAACCATTACAGTAGCAATGTAAGGTGACAAATCAGTTTTGATGGATGACAACTCCTCTAGATGGCTTTGCTTTGCATTTCAGTTTCTTCGGGTAGTGTATCCCTTCTCGCTGCATCTGTCCTTCTCGCTGCACCTTCTTGCCTCACAGAGCTGTTCTGGCCTGTCTGCTGCATGCTGCACTTATGTTTAGCATATTAAATGTACTAAGTCAGGAAGATTATGAAACCCACTTCAACAGAGATTTCAGCCCTTGTGAGAAGCCTGTATAAACTCTCAGACCTGTTGATAAAACAGCAAGGAAAAAACCTCCAGGTCTCTATGATGAAAGCTTCAGCTTTCTCATATCATATGATAAATAGCCTTATTATAGTCAGCACTTCTTGCCCGTGATAGCCTCTTGCACAGCCCTCGACTCACTCCTGATCCTCACTTGGAGGGAAAGGGTGACAATGGCAGAGCATGTACACAGCTACACTGTACCTGCTGCCGTGCTCCCGGAACTGCTCCTAACAACTGCTCATCCACTTGACAGCCTGCCCAGCCATGTGCCACTGTACCCAGGTACCACCTGGGCACTCAGCCTCATGCCCAGGAGGAGCTGGGGAACAAGAGAGGAGGGTTAACAGGCAGAGGAGATGATGGGGTGTCTGCCAAGCAGCAGGAAGATAGGACACCACCTTTTATTCATAAGAGAAGGACAAATAGTGAAGGCAAAGTAGAAGCTACAGGATTGATGGTTGAGTCCTGGAGCCTAGTGAGAGGAAATTGTGTGTCCTTCTCCTTTAAAGTGAATGTACAGTAAAGGGTACCCATGCCGTGTGCCAGACTGGCAGGACAGAAAAGGAAAGCCGGTCTGTGTGAAGAGGGCAAGTACTGTATTGAAAGCGGGAGCACAAGGCTCCTCATACTTTTCTGATGACACGTTTCAACCCAGATCAAGCTCTTTAGGAGTGAGCTGCCTCATGTGTCATAACCCTCAAATCCTTGGCCTCTGCACTGAGACTACCAACGAGAATGCCAGCTATGATGGTGGGTTTATTTTCACTGGACTGAATGGACTTCCCTCTCATTCCACAGAGAGCACGAGACAGCTGTAAGTTAGCAACAGCTTTTCCTTGGAGAGGGGCCCGAGGCGTAAGATTTAAACCACCTAATCTCCCTCTGTGCCCATCTCCCAGAATCTATGTTCTGTTCAGACGAAAATAGCAAACAAGGAACCACAGGTGAGTTCACCTAATGAAAACTGCACATACCCCTTGAGGTGTTGCTGGAGGAGAGGTAATGGGAAAGGGGGAAAACACAGGGGACGGCTCCTGTCTCAAGCGAAGGAAGAGATCCAGGTTCCCACTCCTGAAGTGAAGACTGGCTATGTCATGTGCTTCTAAATGTGCCCAGCAAAGCTGGGATTATGATAGTGAATGAGCTCTCAAGAGAGTGATAAGGTTTAGGCTATTCATCTTTTTTGGGCTTTGATGTCACCAGAAGAAAGTTACCATCTGTGTGGGAGTTTAATTTGTTCTTCCCACTGCCAAAAGTCAGTGGGAATATGGGTTTGCAGGTTTGACGTTTGTTCATCAAAGGTTGTTACAGCCCCAGCTTGAAAACAACTTTTCACAGCTTCGGTTTCTTTGATCGGCTTTTGAAAGCAAGCTGCATATTATCATTTCAGTACTCAGCAATGTGCTTCTTCCCTCTTCCTCTCTCCTCCAGCGCTCCTGGCCTTTGCCCAGATCTCGAGACGTGGCCACTCCCTGGTTTTCATCTTCTAATATCCCGCCACATCTCACACCACCTCCCGCCTGTAATCTCTCGCATTCCTCGGTGCCCGAGCGCTCGCTGCCGGCCAGAACCACTCGTTCGGCTGCCTGGCTCCGTCGCGGCTCTCTCGGGCAGTTCCCTTCCTCTGGCAGCCGGCCGCTCCTCCCGCTGCCCCGCAGGTGCCCGCGGGGNCGCGGCCGCGGCTCCCTCTAGTGCCCGCCCGGCTCCGGGCACGGGCCAAGCCCGCTGGGAGCCGGCATCGCCTCCCAGGCAGCTTCGCCCCGCCGGCTGTGCCGCAGCGAGCACCGCGTCTCCGCCCGGAGCGCACGGCTGGGGACATCGGCTCTTTCCTTCAAGGCAGGAACTCCGGGGAAAAAATAGAGTCTACCCCAAAGGCTCTAGGGGAAAGGAAGACCTTCACCTCTTTCATGAATAATCATTTGTTCGCTTTCCCCTGCTTCTCATTATAAAAGCTATTTTTCCCAAAACAGGATGTTGGGCCAGGGGAGGTAATATAAACAGATGCATTCTTTGAAAGCTTGCGGTGCATTTTTGCGGAACACAGGCTCTGCATTGGAAATGCAGAGACCCACGAGATATGGGAAAAAGGGACTGCAGCAGCAGAAGGAAAAACCCTTCCTCTGACAAAAGTGAGTCAGCCCAGAGCCTCCTTTGACTTAAGTACTTTTTGTTGAGAAGTAGAGGACACAAAGTTGAGACTGAGAGGTGAAGAAAACCTTTAAACAAAGCTGATATTGGTAGCTTGCTAGAAGAAAGCTTGAAACAGTATTATAGGCAGTCTTACTTCCTTTTAAAAATGTGCAGCATTAGTTAATTTACACCAGTACTGACCTTTGATGACCAGAATGAAAAAGGACGAACAGATTCCATCTCTACTCATTTCCCCTCAGACTGGCTCCAGCACCTGAAAGCCAGTGACTGCTAGGGTTATTAAGCAGTTTCACCTGGATCCATCACTTCATCTGGGCACAGGTTGAATCTTTTCCCTATTGCTGTGTGATCCTGTCTTTTATCAGGTGTGGGCTTTTCACAAAGTGTGCCCTCAACATCAGCGGCAGGGAGAGTGGGGCCAGAGAAGCTGTGACAGGCCTTTCTGCCAGCCTCCTTATGGATATCCAGCTGCCCAATACCGGCACCAGAAGCAGCTTTCCTCAACCCCTCTTGTACAGGGTTCTGCTCCTTACACCTCACCATATTTATCACCTCTTTTTTGGCTTCTCTGCTCTGGTCTCTAAACTTCTCTTAAATCTTTTAGAAGCAAAACTCTTCTCTCTTTTGTTCTAACCCACCTGTGGGGTTCTAGAGTGCCACAGTGTTTTGAAGCTATGCACATACACTTGCTTATGCTCCTATACAGTGCACAAACCAAACACATGCTGACCGTGTCACTGCAATGCTGTGGTGGGAACTTGCCATTGCTGTGTGTGCCAGGCTGGTTTTGCTCCCCTTGGTTGTTTCAGATTGTGATCTCCTTTATGGTGGCACTTTCATGCAGGCTCCACTGGCCCTGAACAAAATCACCATTTACACAGTCTCCAAGCCTGCAGTCCCGACAGCCAGTGCAGCGCTTCTACAAGAATGAGCTAACAAGTGCTGGTGCAAGGTTCTGGGCTTGTCCACACCATTCCTCTGCCAGATCTCACCTTGAGCAATGGAAATGGGAATGATGAGTAAGGGAGTAATACCTTTTGACTCACTGGACTAAAGCAAACTATTTTTGGAGGTACAGGCTGGAAAAAACAATGGATATCTGGGTTTGGTTTGGCTCGGTAATTTTTTCTGTTTCATCTAAACTGAGATTAGTGGCATGCACTGGAGAGGGAAAGCTGGCTGTTCCCAGGCACTGAGCACTGCAGTCTAGACCTCCTCAGCAAGAGGCTCCCACAGTTCAACCTGCACTCATCCCCTTCTTGCACAAGGCTTCCTCTGCACGCAAAGCATCTTTTTTTTAGAATCTACGGTTTCAGTTGAATATTAACACCGTGAGGTAAACACAACACTATTATCATTACTATTTGTAATTACTATTACTATTTGGTCTTAAATATTGCTGGTAAGAGGAGTCTTCAACAATATGACATGTTGGCTTCCCAGTACATAACAGCTGGCCAAAACCTGAAGGGCTATTCTGAAGAAGGTGGGGATTACCTGTCCTGTTTCAAATTACTTTCCCCAGCTCACTAGCTGGTGGGATCGCAGTGAAGTTTTTCTCATGGAAAATTTTCCCAGGGAAATTCACAGGACCTCCTTTTTATTTCTGGAGGAAGACAAAATAGTGCCAAGTCCCCAAGTGGTTTAGAGAGCTACATTCAGCTGTCTTCCAGTGGTGTCCATGCTCCTTTCTGAGCCTGTGACTGAAAGAAAAGGAGGGAGGTGGAGGGAGAAGTGCCGGAAGCACTGAGCAGTTGCACCTCAGCTGGATTGTGAGGGGTCTGGGGCACTTTCCGCAGGGATTGGTGGGAGGCAGAAGAGCACAACTCCTCCCTGCAGAGACTGTGTGTAAATAAGGCAAACAGTGCAAACAGTTTGGGTTTGCATAGTCTGGCTCCGCTACAGCTATTGTGATCCCTGTTATTCAGGAATTCTACAAAACCGTACCAATTCTCATAAAAGTTTTGCAGAGTAGATAAATACTACACTCCAGCATTCGCGGTGAGGGGAAAAGGAAAGCTTTAAGCAATTAGGCTGGGCCACACAGCGATTCGGCAGCAGGCTGGGCCGCCAGCTGCGCAGCGCTCCCAAGGCGTCCTCATCTGCCGCCTGCCGCAGCACCGGCACGGCCCCGTGGCCCGGGCAGCTCTGCGAGGGGGGCCAGGGAGGGGGCACTGCGGGAGAACATCCATCTTTTAAGGGAAGAAAGCGTCTGATCTTCCTTATGTTAGCAGGACCAGCAACTTTTGGAAAAGATGCTGACCAGCAGATAGATGTGTTTTCCCTTGATTGCCCCAGTAAGCTTTGCTATCTCTTTTGCACTTTTCTATTTTGTAGAGAAGTTAGTCTTAACTTTGGTCAGAGCTGTTCTTGGCCAAGATTTTGCCGATGCCTCTGTTCCCTTTCCTGTGGTGAGAACAGAGAAATGGGTTGGGTCTCATCTTGCCTTCCTTGCCAGGGCTGGCTGCCGTAGTGCTCTACCTACAAGAGATAAAAATGCTTTAGGCTCCTTTGGGTTGACCAGTCCATATCCATAAGGATTAAGAGAAAGTTTGAGAAGAAGCCCCGGCCCCTGGGCAAAAAGAGGACATTGTATTTTCTGTTTGAGAAGCAAAAATCTTTTTTAACTCAGAAGATATTGCTTTGGAAAATCAGAGCTGACTGCATACTAATTCCATCTCCTTCTCTCCATTTTGGAGTGATAAAGCATGCACAATGCTGCTTGACATTGATATTTATAAGACAAAGCAGAGGTCAAATTTGCTGAATGTTTTCCAAATTCCAGTGAAGTTTATCACAAAGAACCCCATGCACAGACCCAAGTGGCATGACTGACAAGGGCTGGATTGTGGAGTCACTAGAAGGCTCAGTTTCCAGACAGTGCTGATGGGCCAAATCATGTTCTTTGGGGCAAAACCTGATGGAAAGCTACAACTGTGCAGAGGGACTCCAGAGAGTTTTCATGGCTAAGTTTCTGACACGAAACTCCATTGTGAGGAGCTAGGTTTTCATGCTTCAAGGAGCAGCACTGTCCTCTACCAGCACCATCCTGCCTAGGTCTGATAAGAAAGAGCTTGCAACTCAGCCCTGTGGGGCAGGCAGGAGGCTGCTGCATTCCCTCCCCTGCACCCTGACATTCCCCCTGGATCTCTGTAGCTTCTATGGAAGAGAAGCACTGCTGGGTTTTCTTTGCCACCTTCCTGTCCAAAAATTGCAGGAAAAAAGTTTCTTTCCCACAGCAAGTGCCAACAGGACTAGCAGAAACTTGTCCAAGGGAGATTGGCAGAAGTGCCCACCAGGATGCCACAATTGAGAAACTGGCTGTTTCCCCCACCCCACTCAGACACCAGCCCCAGGGCTGCTGCTGACACCAAGTGCCTCTGCTCACATGGGAAGACTGACACTACGGAGACTTCTTTGCACGCTGACGGGCTTACCTGCCAGTGCTTTTCAGCCTCCCGGCCCAAAGCCAGAGGGGACAGATTTGGTATTGCTAAGCCTCAGTTATTTCAACAGAGACAGGCCAGCACCTGCCCTGATACTCAGAACACAAACCAGATCTGGAGCAGGAATGAAGCTGACACCTGCAAGGTGGGCTCAAAATCAAAAGCCTTCTCCCAGTACCAAAGTTCAGAGCAAGACTCAGCAGCTCGTGCATCTCCACACACCCGGACAGAGGATTACGTCCACATTTGTGCAATCTTCCTTAAGATGTTCCCCAGAAGACGCAGGCAAAAGCTTTAACAATGTGTGCTGTCCAGGTAAGGGAAGGACAGGGAAGAGATGAGAGGAAAGCACCAGAGCTCTCAGGTGAGAGGTAGATGCCCCTGCCCGATAAGTAGAAGCTATCACAAGTTTGGGTTTATGAGTACATGAGACAAAAATTGACTACTTGGTGAGCTGTGTGAGAGCTGTCTTTTCACTCCGTGGTGGTTGCTGAACAGTGAGGCATCGCTTCTTTTTCTGGGTTTTTAAGCACTGTGGAAAACCAAACAAAAACACAATTTAGACCACATACATGAACAGAGGTCTGATGACTTTTCAGGTAGGCTACAAGTCTCATATATTGCAGGAGAAAATGTGACCATATTCTTGCGAATGCCTAAATTTACAAGATGTGACTTTGTCTATCTGCTTATCTGCTCTTAACTGCTACAGGAACACCGTTCCTAAACATAAAGCCACCTTACAACCATACCATTTCTGCAGGTGTTTATTATGCAACTGAACAGATGAAACTTGGAATTAATCTTTGTCCTAAAAGGAAATACATGGTCTGCTGAAGGGCTAAACCATCATTTTTATCTAGGCAGTTAACTGAAAGGTGTTCCCAGTTTTAAGGAAAAGACTCCAAGTGACTAAAATTTGCCATGGTTGTTTTGCCTTCTGAAATCTAGGGCTGATCTTACAGCAGAAAAAAGTTCAAGAATTAAGACACTTGGCTAAATTATCATCAGTTCTTTTTCACAACCTTACTGTGTGACATTTGGAATATCACTTACCCACTTGCTGTATCCATTCCCAATGTATGAAATGGGGATAACAGCACTTCTTTACCTCCACTGTGGATCAAAAGGATAAGCATATTAATCATTTTCCAAGATGCTCAGACAATATGGTTAGTGAAGAAATACGCTACACAGACTGACCTCGGGAAATACAGCAAATACAGCTAAATACAAACAAATGGAGAAAGTGAAAATGGAAAAGGCTCACAGCTCTTCTGTGAAGCACAGGTGCCTCACTGCTGCTTCTTTAACACGTTTATCCAACACGATCTCGAGAATCTTGTCTTCTTTGAGGAATCAGAGACTAACAACTGCAGCTGACTTCCTCTACCTGCGCTTCCCACCACACAAACTAGATAGGAGGCTCCAAGAAGAGAAATCCCTGTGTGCTGTGGGAAGCCATACCCTGGACTGTTACTCTTGTGTCTGGTACAAACTGTAACCACCTCTGCTTCTTTCCTGCACCTAACCTGGGGATGATCATGAGTTCAACACCGGGAGATGGAATCAGCTTTTGCTACCTGACAATGGTCTCATGACCCCTGAGGTTATCCAAAGTCTCCCGTAGTAAACTGGAGAACTACAGGAATACTTTCCCTCGTGGCACAGTAACTAAATATTACTCTGCCTGTCAGCAGCAACACTATGCCAACAATTTGTTTCACTCTGCTTGTCACTTGAACTTGGAGAAAAGTTTGCTGAAGGATCAAATCCATGTCTCTGATGAGCTCCCGCACATCAGATGCAGGAATAGGCTGTGTGCTTATGCTCTGCCAAGTTTCTGAGGCGAAGTGGCAATTTAAAAGCATACAGAAAAAGTAAAAAAATCAGTACTGTCCTGCTAACAGTACAAATCACAAATGTGAAGCAGCATTTGATTTTGAAGCACCATCTCAAGTTTTCCAGATAAGTCAAAGTCACAGAGTAAGCAGTTTGTGTGCCACTTTTCCTGGCTGCTGTGTATCATCCTCGTGTTTAGACCATTAATCTTAACTCTGAACAGCATCACCTTCATGTATTCCTGCTAATCTCTACTTTTCACAGCACCAATTGCCCTGCAGTATAGCTGGATTCTTTACCTTTATTTTTTTGCTCATTGCCTCCAAAGAAAGAAACAGAAAGATGACAAAAGTCTGCATAAAGCACACTCCTACGTGGCTGCCTGACAGCAGTGTTATTAACTTACCCTTTCAGCCACAATCAGTTAAATACAAAACCAAATCACATTCTTCCTTTACACGTTCAGAAAAGGAAATCCACGTGTTTATATTCAAAATCCGCATTTAAATAAACCAGTGGTCAAATCTTGCCATCTTACAGTGTCTGAAAAGCCAAATTTGTATTTGCAGAAAACTTTTCCCTTCCCCCACCCCACTGCCCCAACAACAACCTTCCTGCAGGCTCTTCCAAGGTGAGAGGGTCAGACATCGGTGCCGAGACACAACCATAACAGTGTGCTGGTGCTTTCATTACACACACACTGATTTTCTAAAGCTTACAACTGAGATTCGACACTCAGTGCATGCTGCAGCTTGGCATGTAACACCATTTCCAGACAAACCAAAGAAAACTTATGACTGTTTCTCAGCTGCGAGACATCAGGAATTGATTTATGCTGGTTGCAATTTAACCTTCAACCTTCAAACTAAGATCCCTTCCCATCCGCTTTAAATATTTTCCAGGGAAATTATTTTACTCTCCATTGGCCATTTCTCATGGAGTTGCCTTCCAGCACCCCTCCTGCCATACCTGTGGGTACTTGAACAGAGCCTAACTTTGCAAACCTTCCCTTGAGACAGACCCTGCAAAAGTGGTTGTGGTGATTCCAATGCCAGTAGACACACACTTCCAAAGCTTAGTAACACTCTTGTTTTTCCCACGGAATCTGTGTGCGGAGGCCTATACGAAGCAACACTCAGTTATTTACTCTGGTCTTGGCTCATGCAAGCAGACTGATCAACAGTGTTAGCTGAACTCCTTGCAAAAAAGGCCGAGTCCTTAAAAATAAAACAGAAGGAATGCTGTGGTACTGTACTATAGTATTTTAGCTCTCAAAAATGTTGCTGTGTTGTTTTAGGCTAATGTTCTAACATCACAGATGTTCCCTTTCTTAGAATGGAGGGAAAGATCAGAGCACCCTTACTCTTAGCTGGGAATTAGAGGTCTTTATTTTTTAAGAGAATGTAGAATTTTATTCTTTGCCAGACAATGTTTTTACATTTGATAAGAGGACAAAAATTGGCATGCAGTGTGGTTTCCTTTGTTAGTCAAAAAATGTACCTGTACATTCAATTTTATTGTATGAAATATTGAAAGGAGGAAAAATTCCACGGCTTGAACTCAGAGATGTGTTCTCCAACATTTAAAATTTGTGGCTTTGCTCGAGTGTTTATGATACAATGTACCATTCTGTATCATAACACTCAAATGATTCATCAAAGATCCAGTGATAAAAGAATTGCAAAGAACCTGGAATGCTTTAAATACACCATCATGTACCTTCAGTTCTGCCAAGCTACTTCTCTACATACAAGTAGAGAACACTTGAGATACTTAGACCTGCATCACCAACAAAATTTATGTGGAAGAGACGTAAATTGAACAGAAACAAAAAATGGCACAATTTGTCATTGTCACTTGAAACGTAAGACTAAAATTTCTTTTTTTTTCCAGAATGCTGCATTTAAACAACAGTTGATTCTTTAGTGTGAAAGCACTGATTCTTCACTTCCATTGTAACATCACTCTGACTACTGGAGCTTTTATGCCTGGCCATCAAATACCATATCTAGTAAAAAGGCAGTGTATGGAGGTTAAGTTGTTTCTCTCCTGGATAAAACTTCTACTTAGCATCCATGGAACACTGGACAATGTACTTCAATGTACTGACCGCACATCTCAGGTGAGTAAAACAATTTTGATTTCACTCTCACACCTCCAGATAGTTTGGGAGATGCAATAACCCAGGAGCAACCTACTCCAGTCTCACTGCTCAAGTATGACTTTCAGAGGATGCCCTATGCCGTATCCAACCCTGTTCTGTTGGGTGCAACTCCAACGTCCTACCCACAGCCACTGTATCCAGGCAGGAAAACTAGTGTAAGCAAGAGGACCATGGTGCCAGGAAGAAATGTGCAAGTTTTATTTTTAAACATCGCTGGACTGAAAAATAAAGACTCATATGGCTTATTGATATTTCAGGAGATAGTAGTGAATAAGTTAAAGAAGATTTCATTCCAAAACATACGTTGCTTCATTTATAGCTAAGCTAATGTACACATATATTTTCTTATTTTTGTAAGTGTTGAACAGCCACCCTTTTCCCCTCCACAAAGATCTCCAAGTACATGCATGGCACTTCCTACAAAGCTGTCATGGTCTAGAGGCTTACAAACAGTGATTTTTTTTTTTTTTTGAGTAAGAAATATTCATCAGACCAAAATATAATTATTTAATCAACTTCTTCCTGAGCAACTTAGAATTTGGAATGTGCTGAAAAGTTTCAATAAATAAGTCAAAGATTAACCAGCTTAAAACGTACCTTTTAAAAGTTATAAGCAAAATATATTTAATGACAGAGAAACAGGCCATAGGACCAGGAATATTAGATGCTATGTGCCAGATAAATTTAAGAATTACCATTTGAGGAGGAGAGGCCAGGTTGATTGTTACGAAAATACAACAATATTAAAACCTAGCAAGTAAATCATTAAGCAGCTTTTGTATTTAGATTATAAGTAGTGATGGTTGAAGATACCATTAAATAAACGGACAGAAACAGACTTTACTGTAAGCTGCAGTGAACTTGCAGGAAGGGCGAATGTGTTAAGTGACTATACTCTGTTAAAATGTTGGCAGAAGAAGGATTCAAACAGAATTTCAGAAACATGAGAGTATTAGTTTTCTTTCCAAAATATAACAACTCCACAGTGTGTAAACTAATCATTACTCTTTCAATGTAATTTCATAGAAACCACTTAAAATATACAATGCAGCAGATTCATATTTTAGGGAGTATGTTAGTTACTATCTGTGCCATTTTCAGCTTTCTTGAATGTGCTCCCCCACAGTAGTGCATTGCTACCACCAACCTGGGACGTTAATAATGAGAACAGAATCTTCTTCCTAATATTTTCTGTAAGTTAGCATCTTGTCTTAACTCTTCTTTATTTTCAGTCTCTGTGTATAGGTAAAGACTGAGTGGTGAAGAAGATGGACCACAATGTTTATTGGCTCTCAGCAAGCTCACGGAAGGGAAAACCCTTGGAAAGCCCATCTGAGCTGATCCCGAGTTTCTATGCTTCATCCATCACAAAATAACTTTTGCTTGTTATGGCAAACCAAAGTATGACCCTGCAGATGGCAGCCATGCAATAGGAACCAAAAATCTTCTGGTGGATGTTTGAGAAAGGATGTGAGATAGACAGAGGTGGATTGTCCTCATCCTGGCAAGCAACTGCAACATCTTGTACCTGCCTCTTTCCTGTGCTCTAGGGACAGGAATTTATTGCTCCTATTCTCTAGTAGTCCAGCTTTTTCTGGCAACAATGGTGCATAAAAGGCCAAGGCCTCATCAAGACCCCAAACTCCCCCCTCTTCTGCCATGTAGCAGAAGGCCAAAGAGCTCTGCCCAGGGCTGCCTGCAGGTCTGTCACTTCTGCACCACCAGTGCTGGCAGGCTGCCCAACAGCCAGCATGGAACATCACAGGGAACCCCACCCCAGGGACACCCACCTGAATAACAATAGCACCTCACATGTTGGTGCTACTTCTCTTTCCCCTCCCAGCTTCCACTGATCCCCTTTCTAGTGTTGGCAGATAATATTCGTAGTGATTAACAAGGGCAACTTTCACAGTGACTCTCTTAACCACCGATCACTGAATCAGCTTTGGTTTCAGAGAGTACATCTTCTTGTATTTGATGATTCTGAAATATTTCAACTAGAGAAGCTGTGTATGTTCATATTATTGATTTTCCTTCTAGCCACGCTAAAAGCAGGAGTCTGGTGTTTGTGCTGGTGGAGAAGCTGCGTTCAGCTTCAGAGGTGAATAACTAAATTCTGCAGTTGCAGAAATATAGGTGGTATTCAATAGGAGTTCCAGATCATCTGAATTTTTTAATGAGTAGCTTTTTCTGTATCTCTTTGGATTTGTGACCCAAAAGAATAATAAAAATCTAAAAATATAAACATTCTTGAACATAAACCCCGTATGTCATACCTTTTCCTTTAGAGTCTAATAGAAACATACTCAACTGCTGAAACAAAGCTCTGCCTGGCACTTTTAATTTGTTGTTGCCATTCACTGACCCGGTAACTTTTCCCACTCTATGAACTAGAAGGGTTTACCAAAAAAAATCTGGTTGCTGTAACTTGCCTTACACCCACTAGTATTGATTTGGCAAAATAGCAGCCTCGCTCCTCCGGCACAGATGATTCAAGGAGCCGTTACCTAGCCCCTTCCTGAGCCTGTTACCCTTGGATTCACAGACAAAGCAATGGCTCTGGCCATACCACTGGGATACCAGTGAGCTTTGGACAAAAAGAGGCACTCTTCCCAAATGGCTCACTGCCTGTAGTTCACTTGCTGGTAGTTAATGCCACAGTGTTATGCCATGAAGACTTGTTTCTGAAGAGAGAGAAAAGAACCCGTAAAAGCTACTTTTCAAGAATGCTAATCTATTCTTTTGTATTTTGCAGGTTCCCAAAGGACTACTGTATATTCCAAAAGTTATTTTGTGACAGACGGTAGGTACTTCTCTCTTGAACTATGCTATAGCAAGGATGCTATAGAGCCAACACTGTATAATGAATCAAACCTGCAAAATCAGGTCTCTCCCAATGGCTCCAGCATGTGGGAATGGTCTCTTCTGTTCCATTTCAAATCCGCTGCGCATTAACTCAGTTTCTTAAGGAATTACTTTTAATAATAATTAAAAAAAGATCTTAAGAAAGCTGGAGGGGTCACCAGAAGAGAAAGGATAGCTCTTCCATCCATCACCTTTTATAAATATCCTCTAGCCACTTTTCATCATCTTCTTCCTCATCATCTATTGGTTCCTCAGTTTCCAGAGGAGAAGGGATGAAGAACTCAGGTCTGGGACGTGGTTTCCTGATATGAGACTTCAGTCCAAACTTGCGCTTTAGCAGGTGGAATTGTTCTTTGACATAGTAATAAAACTCATATTCATATCTCATGCGTTGGTAGAGGATCTGTATTGCTTCTGGAGAGGGGACGGTCTTTTTCACTGTCACAGTCAGATTGCCAAGTTTCCTATGTTCTGTAAAGAAAGAACAACAAGCAACATGGTGGGTGCTGATCAGCGAGACCACACGTAAACTTTTTAATTAAAACATTAAGGCATGGCCCTACTACATTACTGATACAAATGAGTTCAAGCTGCCTCTTTAATAATGGATTTACTTTTAACAAGATATGAAAAAATACAGATGTTTGAATTCAGGCTTGCACGTTTAAATATGGCTAGTTCATACAGGTCATTTGGCTTGTCTGCAGTCACCGAAGATCTTAATTGTCAATGGTTATGTGAAAACACAAACCACATCACATGAATTATGAGCATAAGCTACACGCAGAGAAACCCACCGTCTCACCCAGCTTCAGAAATTTGATGTCAGGCACACCACCGAGCTTAACTAACCAATTACTTCCTATGTGGCATATGGTGACCTGTCTCAGCTGTGCTTTATTACAGTTCAAATAGAAACAGATTATTTGTCAACCTAAATCCATCTGAGGGTAGCACCGAAGGACTGCTGGCATCACCACACGACACCTCAGGATCAACTGTGTCTGTTAACTTTCTTGTCCTGTTATACCTGTTACGGAACTACACTCATCTTTCTGTCATGCCCTGGAAGATTTCAGTACTTTTTTGTTCACCTGACAACTTTTGCTTTGGCAAACTGAAATACAAACCTTTTATTGTTGATAAAGAATTAGAGTTACTAACAAAAATACTGAATTGTCTCTTTGCCTTCTCTCCCAATGGATGAGTCTACCATTGGAGATGAACATATTTGAATGAGGTGTAAAAGCAAACTTGAAAGCAATTGTTTTGCTCTTTTCTAGATGGCAATAGGCTGCCTGAACATCCTAAGTATTTTTATCCTAAGTATATAACATGGGAATCTATATCTTATTGTAACAGCAGTTCTTCAAGTTAGAAGTATTCAAAAGGGTCAGGCCATGAAGGATGGCAAAAAAAAAGCTTATATGGAGGAAGCAGACAACAAAGAACATTTCATGTTTCCAACTGGGTTCCAGTGGCAGCAACCACCCTCAATTCCAGAGGGAGTCCTTGAATCAAAATGCGATTTTACCACGGGCAGAGTTTTGTTCACGTGAGCATAACAAATGGAGGTCTTCTGAAGCACCTGCCAGCAACGCTTAACATATGCTTAACATCTCTACAGAGAAACACGTTTTCATAATTGCTTATGCATAAAGCTAAGGGATGCAGCAATGGTTCCTAGCAGGAAAAGTAAGTTGTTCTTAGGATCTCACAAGCAATATGTTTATCCAAGAGAAATAATCAAGAATAGCTTTTTAGGGAAGAGAGGAATTTTAAACAAAGAAAAACCCTTTTATCCCAAGAGGTAATAAAATATGAGTAAGTCCATCTAGCAAGCCAAACAGCAACGATCTTTAGACAAAAAGCTGGTACAAGATTTTAAATCTTGAAAAGTACAACAGATGGGCAGAGCACAGCAGTGAACATGAACTGCTCTCCTTAAATTTTAAAAGATTAATATTCATGGAGCTGAGGGTATCAACACTTGTAAACAAATTTGATTTTCAGTCTGTGGACACACATTTTCCTCCTTCAGAGTAAAGGAAAACAACAAGGAACATTTTAATAATACTACATGAGACAAATGCTCTGGGCTAGACATTCTCTTATTGACTGGACTTTATTGTGTCACACCCATCTGGTGCAGAAGAAAAAAGTTGTATCTGAAATAACTATATCTGAAATAGTCAGTTGTGCTTATCAACTCCAGCAGAGTAATTCGAAATGTAGGAAGAATGATACAAAGAGAAGATATGTTGACTAGCTTACCCAATGCAACACTGTTCTAAATCACAAAAAAATTATTTAAAGCATTAATTCTATTTTGCATCTATACTTCTAATTCTTTCTGTAAAGGAAGAATGGTTTTTATTAGTTGGTATCTATTAAAACATACTACTGTGTAATTACATGGAACTTTTACACCAGTTAGTTCTTTACACTGAAATCTCTGTCTCTACTCATATATCTAAGTAATTAAATAATTGAGTACACAGAGTTCTCTGTTCTTCAGTTACAGTGATGTGCGGTGAAACATGCTCTGTATTTACTGACTGTTTATCAATTTGCTCAGTTTTATTTAGATAGTAGTGAAATCACTAAAATATACAAAAACAGAAAGAAAGATGCAATTCTTAACATGCTATTTAGCTAAGAAAAAGTGTAGAGGAAGGATCAGGAAATGCCTGAATTTACAACAGACATTAGCATACAAAGCAGGACCTGTAGTTAGTGAATAGTGTGAAGTATTTTTGGTGAAAATATCTGGGTTCCCCAAGAGCTTATTCTCTTCTGCATCACCTTTACCCATAGACCAGAATAGGCTAATAGATGTCTCATCTTGTTAAATTTTCAGTCAAGTTGTTCAAGTTACCTTCAAATTGCCATGGACAGTTATGAGATGACTACACTCCAGGAAGGCCACTGTACTCAGTCTGTCCTCGGGTGAGCAGAAAACTTGCTTATGATTATTGAGAACTTCAAGCCATTCCTCTTTCTTGTGCTTAGCTGATAGCTCCTGCCAGCTTTGCAGTCTGGTTTTCTTTACAAATTCAGCAGCAAATATACACTACTAAATATTGCATTTATTAGCTTAAGCCTTTATACTGCTTGCCAACTTAGGTAAAATAAAAACTAAGTTATTTCTGTTACAGAAAACTCCATTTAGCTCACTGGAAAAAGCTCTTTACTTATATGGTCCCTCCAGGACTCTAAGTGGGGAAAGCCACTTTCACAGCTCCAGCTCCCTTCGGTGGCTGCTTCTCCCAGCAGAGAGAGGCACTTGTGCTTAGCCCAGGAGCACTGCCAACGACGACAAGGTGAAAAGCATGAGACTGTTTTCTTCGAGGGGCAGCCTGTAGGGGCAGGAGCGGCCAAAGGCAATGTCCTGGTGGTGCCAGGCAGGGAGCAGCCCGGAGCTCTGTGCCACCCTCGCAGCACAATACACTCCTCTGAATTTGCTGTTGCAGTGGCACAGGGGTTTCTGGATATGTGCAGTTCTTTGCTCTGTGCACACACCTATGCCTACAGAAGTACACATATGAACAGATAGAAACACCCACACTCTGGAAGGCTGCAGGGGCAGTGTAAATTTTCTGGCTCCTGTTCGTTTGCCTTGCAGCAAAATCATCGGAACTGCAGAGCATGAAGAGCTGTGAGGTGTGGGTTGTTGGACGGTGTGAGACGCGCCTGTGCCTGGCTGCAGGCTCAGCCTTTTGACAAAATAAGTGAACTCTGCTTTTTTTTGTACTTGAACTTTATTCACACTGTGTTTTAATCTTAAATACTCTTAAAGGCTCTCTAATACAAACATGGATGAAATCACAAAACTGCCCCTTGAAGTCACCTCAACCACCTCTTCTCACCACAGAAGCAAAACGGAAAATTAGATCTGGCTTAAAGCCAAAATACCAATCTGCATATGCTACATAAACCCAGCCGCCCCACCAAAGGACCCCTATTTTATGACCTTTGAGACAGCTAACCACATAGAGGGCAACAAACTACACCATTTACTTCTTAGGGTTATTTTTTCTAAAATGTGTTTGCTTTGGCATTCTTTTAAATTACTAGAAGAATGTACTATACAGTAATGCAACCTCCCAGTGCAGCCTACTCATACCTTGAATTAAGACTAAACTGGTATGCAGATAGGAATGAAGAAAATTAAATTCTTTTGGGTTACCAGTTGATGAGCGTTTACTGTTACTTTCCACACTCTCACTTTTTTTTTTTTTAAACTAAGAAATGGACATTACTCACTGCATCAATCCAAACCATAGGGAAAAGTGAGTTTTATAACTTGTGGCTCCAAAAACCTTGAATTGCCATATTTAGACAAAATGATCCTAAAGGCATTCTCCACCTCAGAAGAACATTTCAGAACGATGTGCTCTCCAGTGTCCTGCTGCTTTGGGGGCTGCCATGCAGAGGCTGCTCCCCAGTGCTGCTCCTGGATGAAGCCACAGGGAGCCCCATGCCCCCAGGGGGCCCTTGTGGAGAGGTGAGCAAGGCTGGAGGCAGCTCAGGGTGGCTGCAGGCCAGCAGAGCCGTGGGCTTGCCGGGCTAACGCCGTGCTGCAAGAACACCACGCCAAGCTGTGCTGCTCTCATGGCTGTGTGAGCACGACGGCTGTCACAGATACAACAAACTCATTTCCTGCAACCACACAGCGAGGCCCCGCGTTTCAATCGTATGCAGCTGAGCTACAGCACATACCTACTTTTCCAGAGTTTTAAATGGAAATAAATGTATGTCACTGTGGTTAGATGTGACGTACAAAGGGGCGAGGCTCTCTGCTTGATCTGCCTCTCATTGCTGCGGTGCCAACCAGGGCTCTGATGGCTACGCTAGAAATGATCTCCCCCAGAATACTGAACTGCAGCTTAGCAAAGAATTTTCCAGCACAATTGATTTGCTTTTCAAACTCAAAATTTTTAGCCTGGCTCTTGAAGAATATCTGGAAAAGGACAGTTTGGGGAGAACTGATGAGACACCGTTGTGCTGGGCTCGCATGTCTTTCCAGTGGCCAAAGGGCTACTGCCGCTCAGGAGTCTTGGTCCAGGGCAGGTCCCTGGATCCAAGCTGGAGGAGAGATGGTGCGCTGCAGCCACACTCCACGATGGAGCACCTTGCTTGGTCTCATGTTTGCTAATGGAAAGAAGGGATGGTGGAGAAAACCTAACAGAGACACCGACCAGGCAGAAATATATTAAAAATCAAAACTGATGGAAAAGTTAAGTAGCAATTTGTCCCACAGCATCTACCAACTTTATCTGAAATACTATGAATCGCAGTTATTAACCTCTTCACTGCTAGTTTACTCTCCTCTCAGTTATTCACACCAACAAAATACGGTGTAGATAAAGATTAGACACTCACATGCATACTGTGGAGTTATGCCAGGCTCACAGCAATGCTTGCTTTGTTTTAACACTTCTGTCCTGTATTACTGTACTGCTTTGCTGCCATGGAACAACTCCCAACTCCAGGGGATTAGGAGAACTCACACAGTGTGAGTTCTCACACAGAGAACTCATGCACACAGCCATTTCCTATCTCCTAAAGGTCAGGTATGGATCTCTCCGAAAGAGCAGCGCTCCAGAGGTCACGGAAACTCCCAGAACTTCAGAGATCTGCAATCCTACAAAATGGAACGTCCCATTATTTATCAAACAGGGATCTTGGGAGCAAATACACCAGACTGTAATTAGCACGGACATTGTAAAATGACAGCTCTCAATGACAGAGATGGAACTAGGTGAGACAGGAATGTTCCTTCTTCTTTCTTAACACTACAACAAATAAAGAAACTGGAGGAAAGAATAGTCTCCCTGTTAACCTTATATAATTTCATTATTTATATTAACACAGACAAAATGCAGGAAGGTCTGACAATGATAAGCTGGCAGAGAAAAATGGAGGGATGCCAAAACAGAGATTAGCCAGGAAGAACTCCAAAGAGATAATCTGAAAGACACATAGTCAAACAACTACTAATGTTCCAGGATGTAAACACCAAGGAGGCATGACATAAAATCACAGCAAGGAAGAAACATGAAGAAAAACGAAAAAAAAGGTAGTGATAAGTGATAAATGTAAGAAGTATCTTGGTCTGATAAGGCCACAAATAACAAATATCTTCCTACACTATGCAAGTAACATAGATTTGGAAAATATTGCAGAAGTCAACACTGCACTGGTCTGGCTGTCAACTGGACAATGCAAGAGTGATAAGCATTCAACAATGCTCTTACATACTACTTAAGCTGTTAAAGGCATTATATCACTATTATGAAACCCATACAACAAATAGCAATGCAAATATATAACTTTCCCCAGCTACCACTCTCTGAAGTCTCTTCTCCAACCAGTATGTATTTATCATGAAATCTCTAACTCTCGTCCTGGAAATGTCACAGTGTTATGCCTTTGCTCCTACCAGTTCAGAGCTGTGAATCCAACAACACGGATTTCCAGCTGCATGGGACACCTCAGCCAACTATCCTGTACCACACATTGCCTCTGATGCTGCCCTCACCCTGGAAATGTGCTGTATCTCACGTAAGATCAGATAACAAATCTCAGCAGGATCTTCTAAGAGACTCCTTTCTTTAGTGCATTTTAATATTGCATTCCCAGTTCAGGTAGGTTAACGCAGAAGAAAAAGAAAAGTTGAAAAATAACCCACACTGGTAGAATGAACAGGCAGATTCTTATGAGAATGTAGTCAGGTACTTTTATAGCCATTAAGCAACTTCTAAATTGAACTAGACAGAGTTGGAGGTGCCAAAACCAAAGTCATCTGCAGAGGAAATGCCAGGATTGTCTAGTTTGAGCTGCCGAAAGAACTGCTATGGTTGCAGCTCATACGCAATTTCTAATGTATCTTTTATAGCTGTTTAAGGGTTATTGAATGAATCCAGTCAAATCTGGATCTGACAAAACCACAATTTAAAAATAGGTTCTTACAGATCGCTTGTGAAGAGTGCTGCATAGTAGGTTATGCAGATACTAACATTACTACTTTTTTGCAGAGACAAGAGAGAGTTGCAGTGACCAAGACAAATTTCAGCAGCGCTTATGAGCAGGAAAAGCTTCACCACAGCTATGTAATGCAGAAAATCTGCAGAGATATAGCCCAGGACTTGAGAATCTAGAGCAGGCATCTTGCCTTTGTGCTTCGAGTCATGGTAGGCTGCTATCTGTGATTGTCGTCCACAAAAAGGAAATGATGAAGAGGCGTGCTGTGAAAGCTAAGATGTCCAAGAAGGATGGAGAGAGGTGGAGGTATCTTTATTTCCATATATAGTATTGGTAAGTGAAACACTGGCATACAGCATCCAGTTTTGTAACCACATCCTAAATCAGACAGAGTATGAAAACAGCCTCAGAATGAACACTGGGGTTGAAAGGGACACTTTGGAGAAAGATGATAAATTTGTTCTGGTCGGTTTACAAAAAAAAGATGATTGAGAGATGACTTATTTACAGCATCTGCATATTTTCATGGTGAGAAAACTATGGGTACTGAAGAGCTGGAAGCAGGAACCAGAAAAATGGGGACTGGAAGTACAGCACCGCTTTTTCAAAGTGGTGAAGGTGATTGATCATTAGTACAAAACAAACACAGTTGATTTGCTACAACGTGAAAATTTTGCATCAATGCTGGATAACTTAATGAACTCCAGATACTGGTCTTGATGCAGAAGAGACGCTGTGTGCCCTGTAGCACACACAAAGCCAAGCTCAATGATCCAATGATCCATTTAAGTCTTTCACAGATGCAAGTTTCAAACGTCTTGCTTGTGTCAGCTTCCAAGTCAGAAGCACCACGTGCAAAAGCCTTTTTGTCATTGCCTTTCAGATACCTCAGTGTGAATGTCATTTCCGGAAGATGACTAAACATGCAGTTTGCTACCTTTTCCACTTCTTGACTGTTCAAACCTAGTGGTCACCACCCTGTAGTATCAGGCCTCGCAGGAATGGGAAATAATCCTACATTTTTTAAAACAAATGTTGAGACCATGGCCTTAAAAATTGTTAATTCTAAGCGCAGCCTCTTAGCCTCTTAGACTTAAGCCTAAGCCTTCCAAGAGCATACATATGACTTCTTATTTCTTTATATAACTACTGAAATGGAAAATAAAAGCAAAAATACTAACCAGGATGCAAGTAATGTCTAGTAATAAAACTTGTGCACTGCCAAGGTAAAATCACAACTGCTAGGAGATACAGTACTGGGAAGATGCATGTTACTGTATGAAAGCTGCTATTAAAATAGGAGGAAAAAAGGTACTATCAGTTCTTTTCTCTCTTGTGAGAAAGTTGTCAGTTCTAAGATTTTCTCCCAACCATGTCTGCACACAGACAACTGAAAGCCCCAAAATGGTTTTATTTCTTATTATTTCAAGTTACAGGCGGTCAAGAGAAAATTGTCTTTTTTGCCCTTAGGTTCTTTTGTGCATAATGAGTGACTGAAGGCAGCCAGGGGCCGAGGCACTGCTGAAGAAGGAAGAATGCTACCAGAGCAGAAACAACACACTGTTCCTTTCAAGTTCACCCCCTCCTGGCCCACAGCCCGACTGCCTTGGCCAGCTTCCAGGAGATCGGGACAAAAGCTTCCTCCTCCGGCCAAAACTGAGGAAAAGGGTCTGTTGTTTAACACAGGCAGACTTGTTTCAGCAAGAGAAAAAAATAAAAAGAAGGAGAATTATATTAACGAGAAGCCCTGGGAGAGGAGAGTAATCTCATAGCGTAGCTAATGCAATTCTCACCCTGTGCTTTTCCTGGAGAGGGAACATCTTGATTTTCTACTGTTGAGGCTAGAAGGCAAAGTATAATGTCCCAACAGGGCTAAGCCCTAAGGCTGCTGGGGTCTTCACGTCCCCTGAGGTCACTATGAACCAGAAACAAGAATGTATCTTTCCTCCTTCCAGGAAGCTCCAGGCAACTCACTCTGCCCTCCATGACTACACTATAAGCTCACATGAAAGCAAGTGTCCTCACTCACAGAAAGACAGTAATTCCTACGCACCTAGCTGACCTCCAAGAGTCTGACAGATAAATAAGCCAAACATTTAGGTATCTCAGGACTTCACAGTGACCAATGCTCCTGCTGGATTTCCACAAAGGCATCAAACCCAAGTCAAGGTGAATTCATGCCTGGGCTTTTCACTGTCTCTGTTACAGAGCCTGCAGCTGTGTCTGCAACAAGAAACCTGGGACACTTACTGCAATTTGAAAGTTTGTGGCTCTCCTGGAAATCTTGGAGGCAGATGCTGTTGCAGAAGTTACAGAGATACACTGACTCTTCATGCCAACCTCAGCATCTCTTTAGCAGTGCAGTCACAGGCAAGGAATGGGGGGCTTGGAAAAAGCAGAAGAAAATCCCTAGGTCTGGTGTGACCTGTTTGATCCTGAGCACCAAAGTGCTCCCTCAGAGGCTATATCAGAGGATGTAGTGTCTCAGTGATCTGTGGCAGGAGACTTCCCCTGGCAATGCTTTATACGCATGAGAGCTTTTGGAAGCAGGCCCCAATTCACAGATAAGTACGATTTTAGTCAGTTTGGGTTAATATAAATGAATACAGGACATTTTTAGGTGCTTAGAAGCTGTTCAAACACCCACCAAGATTTACACATGCAAGTACTTGCTCTATATTCCAGGCAATATATTTTCTTCCAGAAGGAGTGTGGAAATAGCATTTCTGACATACTTATGAGACCAAGATCTTTGAAGATAAAGGCTTTCCTATGCACCCCATGCATTTGCACCAGCCAGTAGCAAAGACAGCTGCCTCTATAGTAACTCTCACCTGTCTTCAGTGACTGACATGACAGCTCCAGCACACCTTTACCATTCTTGCTTGTGTGTCAGCACCGGGAACAATACATTGAGGAAACAGAGCTTGCTCAATGACCTTTTTTAATTCAACTCCAATTTAACATTAATGTGCAGACAGGGAAGAGATACATGGGCACATTGTTCTGCCATCTATCACCTTGTTTACAGGAAGTAGCCTTAACTCTAGTGCTTGTTAAAGGACTTAGCTGAGTACTCTGAAAGCACACATGAATCGGAATGAGAGACATAGGGGGTATGAAAAGCCATTGCTCCTGCACTTAATCCTGCAAATTGTCTTATGTCTGCAGTATTTCAACCAGTAGTTTCATGCCAGTGTTAGAGAGACTGGCTAGTATCAAAGCTTCCAGGACAGTCTGCACATTAGTTTAATGACAATACTAGACCTGACATAATGACTACTGTGCTTCAAAGTTATACTGCACAAACCTTTCCCCTGTGATTAACAAAACAGGAGATAAAATGACCTGCTGTCTTTTTCCATTTCAGTATTTACGGGCACTTGTAAATGTTAACACCTCTGAATAAGAATAAAATGAGACAGAAACCAGGAAGGATGTGACAGCAATTAGGAAAAGCTCTACAAGATAAATCAATTTTGGGAGGGAACGAGGTTATTAAAAGGAACACTAAACGTGCAACAACCTAGGCTTTTGTTGAAGAACATTGCAATTTTCTACATTGCAATCTTCAGGAGTGGTGGAATAAAGGCACTCAACATTACTCACAAGACATGCAATGTTAAAAGTTTTATCAAGATAAAGAGAGAAACCTGTTGAGGCAGGTTGGCTGTAGTCAGCAGTCAAGCACCCATGCAGCCATTTGCTCTCTCCCCCTGCCCCCACAATGGGAATACGGAGAGAACAGGAAGAACAAGAGCAAGAAAACTCGTGGGTAAAGATAAGAACAGTTTAACCTGGAGGAGGAGGGGAGGGAGAGAGTGATGCAAGTGACATCCCTTACCACATTCCCCAGTCAGTGCACAAGCAGTGGGCATCCTAGAAGGTGAAGATCCCACTCCTTTCTCCACCTCTACTTTTACTGATTACTGAACGTGTTGTTATATGGTATGAACTACCTCTTTGATCAGTCTGGGTCAGTTGTCCCGGCTGTGTCCCCTCCCAGCCTCTTGCCCATCCCCAGCCTACTGACCAAAGGGCAGAGTGACAAGAAGAGAAGGCATTGATGCTGTGTGAGTTCTGTAAGTAAATTTAACTTATCTGATAACATAACACAACACAGAAAATACCATTAAGAACCAAAAGTCAACATTTTAGTGCCCAATTTCAACACCTATTCCTCCAAACAACAAATCTGAGCCTGAATCTACAAAATCCGATTCAATTTGCCAAGCTTACTAGAAGAATTTTTTTTTTCAATACAGAGTATTTTAATGAAGTTCTGTGGAAAACATGATGAAAAAGTTATCTGAGAGAATAGTACACTCAGGGTTTCCATAGTAAGAAAAACAATGAAAAAATAATCAGGCCAACTTTAGAAAGGCCTGTCCAAAAAAATAAAAAATTCACCTCTGGGAGGCTCAGTGTACATTTACGTAGAAGGGACACTGACCATGTTGGATGTGTGCATGCACTTACACATAACAACAGCGCTCCGAGGCACATGTTTGCACCCAGGCTCAGTGGGCGACCAATGCACACAATCAGGTTTTGTCTTAGAATCATATAATCATTAAGGTTGGAAAACACCTCCAAGTTCACCAAGTTGAACCTTTGACTGAACACACCATGTCAACTAAATCATAGCACTAAGTGCCACATTCAGTCTTTCCTTGAACACTTAGGGGATGGTGACTCCACCACTTCCCCGGGAAGTTTCTGCCAATGCTCAAACATTCCTTCAGTGAAGAAAATTTTCCTGATGTCCAACCTGAACTGTCCCTGGCACAGCTTAAGGCCATTTCCTCTCGTCCTGTCGCTGGTTCCCTGGGAGAAGAGACTGACCTGGCTACAACCTCCTTCCAGGTAGTTGTAGAGAGTGGTAAGGTCTCCCCTGAGCCTTCTTCACTCCAGGTTAAAAAAGCCCAGGTCCCTCAGCTGCTCCTCACATGACTTACCCTCTAAACCTTTCACCAGTTCTGTTGCTCTTCTCTGGACACTCTCCAGCACCTCAATGTCTTTCTTGCAATGAGGGGCCCAGAACTGGACACAGCACTCGAGGTGCAGCCTCCCCAGTACCAAGTACAGGGGGACAGTCACTGCCCTGCTCCTGCTGGCCATACTAGGTCTGATCCAGGCCAGCATGCCATTGGCCTTCCAGCCCACCTGGGCACACACTGGCTCATGTTAAGCTGGCTGTTGACCAGCATTCTCAGGTACTTCTCCACTGGGCCACTTTCCAGCCAAAAAAATCTACTGGGGAGGTTGTCCTCTGCAACTGAGTGTGCAGCTTTGGGAGGGACACACATGGAGCTATCGAGGGAAGAAGGGGACACCCGGCCTAACCAGTCAAAACAGCGGAACCAACCCTGGCAGCCAGTGGGGTGACAGATGCCTCAGCTAGATTGCCTTCACATCCAGTCTCAGCGCTGAGTATGCGGGTCCCAGAACCCAATCCAATGTCTGGATGGGGCCAAGTTCTCCAGTAAACCCATGGGTGCCGGGAGTATGAAATTGTGACTCTGAGCTCTTTAAAAACACATTCCTCACAGGCTGCTCTAGTATGCCCAATAACTGTAGTCATCAGATTCTAAATAAACAAAGTAACCTGGGCACATCACGTTCAGCTGAAACTTCATCCATCTGCTTGCCATAGTGGCTGACAGCATTTCTGGCACATTCCCACAGCATTTAATTTTATTAAGTACATTTACTGAAGAAACGAAAACCCTTAAACTGAGCAAATATAGAGTCCTCATAAATATAACTAGTTTTTTTTCATTTTGTTTGAGTAACAGTGGGAAATGAAAAACTGCAAGGCTAAAGGAAGTTAAGGGGCTATTTATGTAGCATGGGAAAAATTAAACTGAGATTCAACACTTTAAAGTGGGTGACATCTGTTTATCAAAATACTTTTGTTGTATCTTTTGCTTTTTCTCTTTTCCTGCTAAGACTCAGAAACAAGGATGCAGTGCTAGATTCATCCTTTGATTTTAGCAGCAATCTCGGCAAATTCTGCCACTATTTCAAAATCAAAATATTGGTCTGGCATTGCCAATTGCTAATAAAATATACCAACGTATCATGTGCCATTTCTTCACTAAATTACTCACATGTGTGCATACAGTATGAAAAGATGTGTGGGACTAGGAGCTTTTCCCTTTTTGCGCATGAGATACAAGGTGGCTATGCGCTTAACTTTTTATTACTTTTGAATAAGTGGGATGCACACCAAGATGTGGTCTGAAAGGGTAACTGAAGCAGTCTGTGAAATGAGCAGATGAATTAAGCAGGAACTCAAACCACTGATTTCTACAAGTAGCTTGCAAAAACATGCACCAAGGAAAATAATTTTCAATGATTCAAGGCAGAGCCTTTGGCTAAGTGGTAAGTCTGCCCTTAAAATAGGCTAAATAAGGTGTTCTGCAAATGCACAAAGTACTGGGGCCTGCCAGGGACCCAATACCATATCCCAGCAGCTGCAGAAGGCAGTGCCAAGTAAATTCTGAAATTTAATATACAGACAGATATGCTTTGCAGTTTCACTGCTCTTCTGTTAGTAAAAGTTCAAGATGAACTGGGCTGACATTTTTGGTAAGCTGTTTGGTAAAGTGTAAGACAACAGACTGAGTTTTCTTGCTATCAACCACCTGCGCTGGCATGTCTGCACCAAATAGGCAAAGTTGTACAAGATGCAATTTGTTCTCGTTATTTTCAACTAGTAAGAGCTAAGAACCGCTGACTACAAAAAGGGTTTACTGTCCTCCAGGAGCTGTTCTTGGTATATCCGGATGAATATGTATGTGTATCAGGATGTGTGTATATGTATGCCCATCATAATAATGTGTTTCTTTCAAGGACTTGGACTAAGAGCACTCATCTCACGCTTTTTCACTACTCTGACTGGAAAGAACAATTTGCCATTTGCAAACAAAACGAAGCAAAAAAATATTAACACAAGAAATCTGATTCACTGCGCTTAAGAAGAATACACACCCTCCATGCTTAGCATCTCATCTGGTCATTACAGAAAATCAGTGAATTGGTTTGGCACACAAAGTCATGAGCTAGACTAAGTACCCAAATTCAGGAAAGAATATGAACTCTTCAAAATGCTATTTGGTATCCAGGATTCTCAGCCGATGTCCTGACTCTAACAGCTTTTAATTGCCATCACAGACACTCAAAATTTACCACTGAGTTTACCACTTACTGAATTAAATTAAGAATGGGAATAGATTGGACATGAATCTAGAGTGGAAAAAAACCCCACACTTGAAATATTCACAAATCCTGAAATAATAACCCTAAAGAAGATGTGGAAAGCATGTGATACTTCTGTGGTGAAACTGGACAAACACTAGTGCCTATGAACCAGGATTCAGTGCAGAAAAACAGATTGAGGACTTCTCAAACACTGAAACGTAAGCTGTGGACAGTGAAAGACCAGAGACATCTCTCACATGTGCTGATCCAAAAATCTTGGCAAGAATACGGAGGAAGCAACTGGTGAAATTACCTCACTGCCAAGTACCTGAGCAGGTTTGTTCAACCATCATCCCTTACCCCAGCTGGTCCTGCCATGCTTCACCCTCTTCAAGATCCCTTCACAGTTTTACTGTCCAAAATCCTTCCCCAGGTTCCCTGTCTTCTGCAGTTCATTCACTCCCTAGCAGTTGCTTTGGTCACCATGCAGGGGTTTCTTGAGAGTTTACTAGAATAGATCTTCCTTTTCATTCATCTCCTTTGCTCTCGGTAAGGGAGTCCTGGGCTTCTGCTGTGTTTCTGTGCCCCATAGGGAACTAAGATCACACACTTTATTCCTGGAATCACTGCAGGAAAATACAGTGGAGTGCTAAAAAACCCCAAGTGAAGCCCACAAAAAACCCCCAAACAATTCCACCAAAACTTACTGCAAATAGCACTCGATGCACAGATCTGTCTACTGAATAGGCAAGGAAAGCACTAAGAAGGATGACATAAACTTTGTTTTTATATGCATACTTCATCCTTGCTCCTACAAACACTACTGCATGTCAACTCCTAGCCAGCATCCCTCTCTACCCTACTGTGTACCAGTACACACCATGAGTGAGGAATATTCCTGCTGATGAACTCAAGACAGCCACTCAGGGCACCAAACAACCCCCAGAGAGATGAACAGCCATTTAACTCTCTTCACTGATCATGCAGAGAGTTCAGTTTCCCCAGCACATAATTTAAGCACTGCCATTAAATAATGTCAATACCCGGTGGAATAAATACCAGGTTTGTCTGAAGACCCTTCATGGATCAGTCAGACTACTGTGAAATAGGCAGAGCACTTATGGAACAGTAGAGAGTGGAAGAAAAGTTAAAAATAAAAATAAGACTTCAGTGCCCAGAAAATATTTAGTGGTATTTAGGCTAAAACAGAGTTTTCTGTGAATGTTTTCATCCAATGTTTTAAATAAATTTGCTTTGGCTATGCTGTCACTTCTGTCATTTCCAATTTCAACTAGCTTTTGGAAGATATATATTATATATCAGACACCCATTAATTCCACACTCTCATTTTATGTAACAGAAAAAGCATGTTCATGCCCAAGCACTAAAGCTCCAAACTTGCTAACATCATGAAAGCCACAGGAGCACAGCTCTGCAAAGCACTGGAGGCTCTGGCCAACTGTGCACACCCGTGGCTCCCTGCATGCACCAAATATTCTGCTGCAGCAACATCCGTGTGCTCCCGATCCCTCTCTTCCCTCCACACAGGCCCAACACAACCAGCCACTGGGCTCTCCCAGTAACTTGTGCTGCACTTCTTTCCAGTGAGAAAGAAGAAAAACCTGAAAGAATCCACCCCTTCTGTCCTCCTCTCTTTGCTAGATCCAACAGTACTCTTTATCAATCTCCTTTTCCCTCTTCCACTCCACAAAAACCAAGAAATCAAATCATGTAGCTGATGGGTTGGAAATGAATCGAAGCAGTCAGGGAGCAGGAGAAGCAGAGACAAGCACACAGTTTTTGTTCTAAGCCCTACATTTGCATGCTCTGCAATGCCAAAGATGTGATACCCATAATGACTTACAGGTACACGTGTACCCCAAGAACAGCAATACATCATACAGCGGCACAACTTCACAGGCCCTGCGAAATTCAGTTGAAGGGAACAAAATGGAAGAAGACAAACCCTATTCAAAATTTTAATTACACAAAAGGTATTAGATACAATCATATTGCAAAAGGCACAACAATAGGCTATATTATTTTATCATTAATTGGTCAGAACACAAGAAATAAGGTTTTCTCTTATGCTGGATGCATAGAGCTGAATAATCCCATAACTACAGGAAAGCCAGATCAGAAAAAATAGCCATGAGGAAAGCAAATTGATTGTGAAGAGAGTATTTCAGGACCTGAGAACAGAGCAGGAGTGCTTGCGTGGGCAGACAACAGATGCTGCTCCAGACTTTCAGCAAACAGCAGAGCAGGGAGGGATGGGTAAATGCTGGTATTTACTTCCTGTTTTAACTTAAGCAACTGGAGGAAGATAACAATTTAAGACATTGCCCCCTGGACAGCTTTTGTATTTCTCCTGAGTCTTCAATTACTATATTTTTCTCTCTCTTCAATATCCTCATTTCCCCTGAGTATGCACTGACCAGCAACTTGCATTCCCTAGAAATCCTCCCACTAGCTATCTGGAAAGAAATTTATGCTAGAGGGCATAACACTCTTCTAACATGTAGATGCCTTTAAAACCACAAGTCATCTTCAGAAACCAAACTGCATAGAGGTGCATAAAGAATTCCTCCAAGACCTATTTTGGAGGCAAGTGAATTCATCCAACTCACAAACATCAGCAGTAATTTCAATTCAGTAAGCATGTTCAGCATTCTCAAAACCTTTGCCCAAACCACACACCTCTTTGCACGTGCACTTCTTTTAAAAATATTTTTTCTTGGTCTGTTTTTGTGCTCACTTTTTGCCCTCAGCCTGTATGATAAAAATTTTCTGTGTGAACCCTGGAGAACTGAGCAGACCAAACACTAATTCTCATACGGAATTTATTTAGAGGAGGAGAAAAAATCCCTTAAGTTGAGTAGTTACGTTATTTTGAACTGGTTTTATATTTTATGCGTACATAGTAGAGCTGGAATTTCAGGGCTGGCTTTTGTTTGCATTCATCATGAAACATTTGTTATATGAGCTGCTGCTACTGCTACCAAAACAGCTGCTGCTCACTGCTAGAAAACCAGAGGCCAACTCAACAGTTTCTTTCTTTCTCTGGTAAGTCTAGCTGGAAAATGAGGCCTGGTGTGTCTGCAGAAAACTACCTTTCTTTGGCTTCACTGTCATCCTTGCCATCTTTTGCTTACCCAGAATATAAACTTGAAAGAGAATGGATAAATCAGAACAAGAGCAGGCACGTTCTGATGCTCCTGAATCACCTACCATTAAACAGAAGTACAGCCGCGTGAACTCCCTGCTTTGCAGCTAGGGCAGCACCTCAGATGTGAATGTCTTTCCTTCAGCTGCTCTTGAGATTCAGCCAGGATTTAGCCCTTCTGTCCTGCATCATCATTTTCTGCCATGTGGAAAAACTGAGTCATGACTTGATCTAGCTTTGCATAAAAATTTCTTCAGTAGGAGGCTGCTTCTCTGTGCAGAGAAAAATGCCCACCCATCTGACAATCTGTGCGCTTTTCTACCAAGCTCCACACAGATCAGGACCCAGAGCATCTGTGGACTGCAGCTCTGAGTGCCGAGGACAGATATTCTCAACTGTACATGAGCTGAATTTTAATGCTTTGCTTTGTTATGATTAGTAAACCACTTCAGTGCTGTTTTTGTTGCTTCCTGGTAACATCATATCGGCATTGACCTCTCCTACCTCAGTCGTACCTTTTCAAGTGAACATTTATCCCAGGCTGGAGCACAGTCCCTGTGAGACTTCCTTGTTATTTTAAAGTAAAGGGACACTACCAAACAATGAATGCCTGCCTCTTTCACCAGCTTTCTCCTGCAGGAGAACATTCTTTCTCCTATCCTGACAACTGGTTTTCTTAAAGAGCTTTTGGACAGAGATCTTGCTGAAAATCACACCTGTACCATCTCATATCCCTGTGCTTGCTGAGTCCTTCAAGGAAGTAGTTGATTTTTGAAGTTTTACAAATGTCATACTGACTTTTCCCAACTGTCTATTAATCCCATCCTCTATTGTAGTTCCTCCCAGTATGTCAGTTTGATTCTTTCATCTGTTATGTCTAGGTGACAACTGCAGCCCTCTAAAAGCTTGGGAGTCATCTTAACAACTCTTCCAAAATAGCTGCAGATTCGATCAGGGGACACACCACAGAGTTGGCGATTTCAGTTTCAAAGAAATCCTTGGTCAATACTAGCTGACAGCAGCATCCCTAGCACTGTCAAGGAGTAAAGACGGCAGTGGAGTAAAAAATGCCACACCCTAACAGTTACCTGTATTACAGATGTCATCTGCAAGTAACTGAGAAGATATTAAAATCGAGAGCAAATAGCACAACTCAAAAGATAAGATTTAGAAAGTGCAGTAACCATTGTACAAATGTTGGAGACAGAAGAAGACAGAAAACTGGAAAGAAGATAGTAATAAAAGAACACAATGGGAATGCAGTTTGGAAGAAGGGGAGGAAACTGGAAAGATGAGCCTAGAGAGTAGCAGAGGGGAGGATGCTCTTTCATATTACATTTGAAAATTTGTGATTCTACTCCAAGAAAAGAGAAAAAGAAGAAAAACAGAATCTTCATAGCTATATTTAGTAAAAATATTTTCTCCCTCTTTTCTCACTATAGCTTCTTGGAGACCAAATTTTCAAGAGGGACAGACCAAAAATTCCAACAGGGAAAGGAAGCAGGGAACATAACTCCAAGAATGGAAGAGCAAAGGGTCAGCTCTCCAGCACCATAAACAGCCTTCAGGGCAGGTAAAGCAAAGGGGTTCAGAGGAAGGAGCACAGGCACGGTGTGAAACTGTTTGAGTGAGGAGTGACGGCTGGGAGACATACCAGAACGACTCCTGTGTAGCAGCTGAGAGCTACACTGCTAACATATTTACTTCATTTTAATTCCTACAATTTTGTCATCAAGAGCTGACCCTTGCACTTTGCTGAAATTCATGTTACTAATTCTTTCCCTTCTTTTCTAATAGTAGCAACAGTGTCCTTAAGATGATTTTAGAACACAATACACTGTGTCCTCTGGGAGCAAGTGGTCTCCTTACAGATGTACCCTGGGGATGTCTCTTCCCTGAGACTGTCTCCCTGCCACTTCTCTCAGCTGCCCACTGTCTCTCTCTCTCTGACTCTCTTCTCGGCCACCCAGCCCTGATGTGGTTGGAAAAAACCCTTTTGATGTTAGCTTTAATGCCTTTAGCAAGTTGCATGTCAGCAAGTACCTTGCTATAATTTCACGCCTAACTTGTCAGAATTTATGCTCTCTCATGTTTTCCTAATTTTAATTATTACAACACTTTAATTACTATAGCAGCTAATTTGCATCACTGTAAAAACTTGATTTTAAATTGCAGCATTTATGTGAAAATCTAAGTAATTGCTAAGAGATAACTGCTTGTATCTACTGTAAAAAATTACAGGTAAAAGTGTTTTAACAATTAAATTGCTTTTTTATAGTTACCTTACCTTTAATGTTCTTCAAAAAATTTCTGGGCCATGAAAGATACTGGCTCATGGTACTTGCACTGTTCTTGCAAGATGCCTTGGGGATAAGAATAATCAATTTAACCTACAGCCCATTCTACAGTGATTTTGTCTGAGAAAAAAGTACAATAGCTTTATTTGAAGACTGAAAATATGATTGTGCTCCTAAAAGCTAAGTGAATAGTCAGCTCTGTGACCTGTTCCATACTGCTCCTGTGTCTTCAATGCCAAATATGCTTAATTTTCAATTAAGAGATGTTTCTCCCAAACAGTGGCCCTGAAAACATACTGTGGGACACAATGATAATTCAGCTAAATTCTCAGGTTTTTTGGTCCTACTATTAATAAAAGTTTTTCATATTCCAGCCTCAGCCACCTTATGCAGCCTGCTTGTTTCCATGTAGGTGAAATGAAGACCTCTTCAAATATACCAGAGCTGCATCTGGGAACAGAAGCAGGGATTTAATAGCTCCTTCTGTATGCCTTCTGTTGCCTGCAGAGAGGTCAAAGTTGTCAAAGAAACAATCTGCATAATCTGTTACTGCTGTAATTTTTGTTTAAAAGCTATTTTTAAAGCAGAAGCAGTAACAGAGGTTTAGCTGAAACACTACTGATTAAAATAGCATTATGATTTTACTTACTAAGTTACTCAAGAAGGAATGAACTGTCATTGCAAGCTTTAACTGTCTGTCATTAAAATGTTTGTGGTATATTGTCATCAGTAACTCTGGATTATTTATGAGATATCACTAATGCTGTATCTGAATGCAGCTTTCCCTCTGTGCCGGAGCTTTAACAAAGCTGGTTATCCATAGGTTTTCCATTTTGTGATACTAGGAACAGGAAATGTTCAAAGAATGCATTGGGGAATCAACCTCAAATGAGCAGCAGGAGCACACTTATAAACCATAATGTCTTTAGTGACTGATATGCTCATTAGATAAATATGACAGTTGCTTGGAAGATATCAGCACCAAGCCTTCAAAATTATCTCCTGACTACACATGAACTCATACACATGAATTCTTGGTGTGAGATGTAGGGGCTTGTCTGACTGGTCCCTTGGGATTTAGAACATAAATAAGTTTTGTTTTTACTGCAACATGGTATGAAATTACATCTTTGCGGCTTTAATCCAAAACCAGACAACCCATCAGTAGATCTGATGAAAGGAAATTGAATGCAAGCAACATGAATTGGTGGGATGAAATGCAAAATCTGTAGGCTGAACTCTTGGAATTGCACTAAAAGACGAAGACGATGCATTAGGTGGTCTCAGTCTTCATAATCCCACAGACATACAGAAACTTTAGAGAGGGGAAACTCCGTTAATGATAGAGCGGCTCTGATGAGCATGCAAAAAAGTAAAATTTATTTGGCTTCAGGTAAAGACCCTGCCATTTGACAGGAAAGAGAAATACAAAAAAGGTAGAGGAGAGGAGTAGGAAAAAGGTAGCAGATTGCAGAGCACAAGCTCGGTATATGCATGTATTATAGCTCAAAGAAAGGAAAGATTAAGTAATTCTACAAAACATACTCAGCCTGTCTCTACAATATACTATTGTTTGTCAAAGCCAGTCTATGAACTCATGTGTCCAGAAACTTTACTAGAAGAGGAACATTAGATCTAGGTTTTTCAAACAATGGTTTAAGGGAACATGGACTTCACCTTCCACTACAACTGATTCTGGGAAGAGCCTTTACAAATTCAACTCCCATGAAAATCCAAGCCTAAAATAAGGATTTAAAAATCAGTATTGTAATTAGCAAGAAGAGAAACCATATCCTTCTTCGCCGTAATCAGTGGTGAGATCTGGAAGGCAGCCAACCTCCTTGAATGCCAGAAGTGCTGGGAAGGGGAACTATGGATCAACAGTAGCCTCATTCCTCATTTCTCCAGTTCACGAACCATGCCCACAATCCTGGCCTGCCAATACGAAATACATAAATTTCTCACCTGATCTAAGTGATTATTGCTGGTGCTGCTGTACTTACCAGGTCAATCACTGCTCTGGACTCCAGGAGAAAGCAGAGCCACAGCAATGTGTTAGCAAACGGACATGTAACTCGCACTTCCCTGCACTGTAGGCTCAGGGAGCAGATTCACTCAGACTGAGCACCAGTGTCATGTCATTGTGTCAGCTGCCTCACTTTTTTGTCTCAAAATGTGAGGCCATTCATTTGGGGCCACAAGACATACTTATAGGCAACTGCCCTGCTGTGTAACTATGCACATAAGAGCTAACTCAATCTAACAAGTACATGCTAGCAAGGAAGAGGAAATAGAAAGGACTTGAGCCTGGATGTACACAAGCTCCATGTGGGTTGGAAAGCCACACCAAACTCTCTTGCCACACCTTTACAACTGATCACACTTTAGCAATGAGACTGATAGTATCTTAGATAAATCTTTTGGTGCCACAGTTACAGTTTTCACGTCACACACACATTGTCTGGAGTGTCTTCACCTTCCTCAGCAGAACAAGAACCACAGCTGTTATAAGCTGTCAATCTTTGCTTCAGAACTCACCACAGAGAAGTTTTGCTTCTGAGACAAATATTTCAAAGACCTAGTGGATCTTTTGAAAAACACAGTCATGAGAAAGCCCAGAAGTGCTCAAACCCTTCCAAGTGCTCCTATTCTTAAAACTGCTTAGTTTATTTGCAATAAGATTTCAAACCTCTGGAAGGCAGAAAACAACATATTTTTCTTTTATGGGACTGAAAAAAGAAAGGATACTTTCACTGACTATGCTTATCACTCATTGGTGTATCCACTATCTTCAAGGCATCCTGGATCAAGGCACCTTCAAGGCAGTCTGGTTTTGTCCCTGCTCTCCAAACCTTGTATTTTCATGTCTGAAGAGCTAGATAATAAATCTACAGCTTTTGATAGTGCCTTCAGTTTTATAAAACAAACCAAGGAACAGATTAGTTGTGCAGGATGTCCTAGATGCTATCGACCTAATAAAAAAGAAATGTCCTCAGGGATATGCACTGTGACTCTTCCTCTTTCACTGCCTGTCTTGCACACAGAGAACTTGTTTTAAAAGAAACAAAAATACAATTAAACACTCTTCCTAGCTCTTTAACTGTATGTTTTAGCATATGCATTGTGTCATAGCATTCCTCTATGCAATACTGAAAGTTGAGACTTCAAAGGCAGAAGAGAAGAATGGTCTGTTCACGTTTTCTATTTTCAGAACAGGATGTTGGGTGATAAGAAAACGCCACCCAGGCAGAACGTAAAGCCACATGTGCTGTTAGCACTGGGAGCGCTGCACACACGGGCAGATCGCTCCACCTGCTGGACAAAGCTTCTCTGCTCACACACACAGTTCACCTCACACCAGAGCTGGGAACGTGCTACGCAAGTGTTACAGGCAGTTGCTTCCCAAATCCAACCTCATGTTTTCCCTCCACCGGAAATTTTAGAATTTTCCTCTTCTATAGAAAATTTTCATAGTCAGTGATTCCTCTTCAAAACATTACTTAGGGAAAACACAAAGCTCTTTTAGAGTGCAAGGCAAAAGAAAAGACAGCTGTATTTGGAGTCTCCAAAGCATTTAAACATTTGAATGTCTTCAAAGTTTTAGAAGTGATGCAAAAAAAGGCAAAAAAAAAATCTCACCCAAAACCAACCCAAACAAGAAAAACCCCAACACAAAAACCCCTCAGTATCTAAACAGAAACTAACCCATGCTGATTTTATTCTCATATCAAGAACGCGGTGCTTGCAGGAGAAGGGTTGGGCAGTTTAGCACAGGAGATGAGCCAGTCTATTCCCTTTCCATTTACCAGTCGCAACCCTTCCAGAAAGCACCATTTGCAAGAAGCCAGCAGACTAAGAAGCCTCAGATAATTTGTCCTAATTTCTTCTTTCCTTTCATTTTGTGCTGAACAAAGGCAGAATACAAGATGATAAGATGATCGGTATTTAAAGACACTGCACAAAAAGCACTGCCTCCTTCCACAAAGTCCTATGATCATTTCTTACTCAGAGTTTTTGCTCTTGGAGGTGGTGCCTGTAAAGACATTCACTACAATTTCTCAGAGGGAAAAAACCCTTGGTTCCTGAACTTTTACAAATACATAGCATCTGAACTATCTGAAGGCATGTCCCACCTTCAGTGCTGGCCTGGCACAGGAGTGATCTTCGGCACAGTGCAAAGACTGCTGAGCTTGATTCCATCCTTTTTATAATCCCATCAAAAATGCCCTGCTTCTTAGGACCTCAGCTCTGCAATAAAGACAAATGGCAGCATCTCTGTCCTTACCGAGTTTAAAGAGAAGGGGAAGCTTGTCAATAGCAAATGTCAAGACTGTATCATTAACATTCATGAACATAACAGATTTTAAAAAAGAAGGTTTATACTACCTGGGATAATATGACTACTACAGTTTAAAACATTCCCTGTAAATCCAATTCTTATGAGAATCAAAGTTTCATTGCATTTAAAAAAAAATACTTTTTTCAGTTTACCTGACCAATATATTTTCTTTCAGCTGACAATGTGTGTATTTCATTGCACTCAATAAAATTCACCGTCTGAAAAGCTTAAAGTCAGTCTTCTTGTTGTAGAGTAAGGCCTATACATTCTCCATGCAAAATGCAACTTTCAGGAAGCAAAGGTTTTTTTCCCTGGTATTGGGAAGAAATGTTTTTAGAGGGCTTCTGGTGCCAAAGAAAATTTATGAACTCCTGCAGAGAGGTGAGAGGATATTGGTCATTTCTGAGGTGATAAAAAAAAACATTTTATTGCCTATTGTTTTACACTAAAGGCTGTTAACTTTTACCCCATGCCACAGAAGTCGACAAGACAGAAGAAAACTCTGTTTTGCTGAGTATAGTATGTATTTTTTGCCTCTTAAAAACACCAAAGATATGAAACCCACACAGGTCCATTTCAAGAGAAACTGTGTAAGTATTCTCTGTGTTCTGGCTACCAGCCAGGTTGCAGAAGTGAGCTATAGCCAGCAAAATTGAACAGGACTGACCAACTCTTTTTTACCTTTAGTTGTGCTCCTGGAGAGTGAGGAGAGATTTTACATGCCAAGTTTTATTATAACTATTTCAGGTCTTTCAAAGAGTTAAGGAATATTTTCAAATTTTGCAATAAATATAATCTAAGGTTCTGCAGTTGGATCCTATCTGCTTCAACACTAGTGAAAAAAGATTTTGAGCAAAATTTACTGTGTTGGCAAAGAAAGCTATTAAAAACAATACTATCTTTTAAAAATTTATTCTACCCATCTATTCATCCATCTATCAATTTCACAATCTGTCTGCTGCCCCCATTCCTGCCCTTTTAATTTCTTATCAAAGCCAGTTTTGGCTGTCAAGGCAAGGCAAGTTTGTAACTTTGGACAAGATAGGCATCAAAAAAGAGAGTCCTTTTGCAGTTCTTGACTTGGTATTAACATTAAGAAAACACTTAATTTCAAGGAGAGAGCGGTGATGCAGAAAAACAGGAAGCCCATAGCTTTAAAGTATTGTACAAGATAAAACCAGATTGGTTCCAAGGAAAACTTTATCACCACAAAGAGCTTTCACATTTTGTTACACGTGGTTATAAAACACACAAGTCAAAATATCTGGCATATGGAATAGCTGAAGGCAACCTTTTGTTAATGCAATGAAAGAAGTTATCCTCCTAGTGTCCTCTGACATTTTCTGTCATGCTGAACTGCCAAGTTTTTTTAATATTTTACCTTTCTTCACAGTTTCCTTCTGCCAGCTTATGTCAGACAAATCCTTAGCATCAACAAAAAGAGCACTTAATTCACACTGCTTTAAGCAGTTATCTGTGTCATCAGGTATACAGACAGACAATAGCACTCCGTGCTCTGTGATGAAAACGTCCCACTATCTAGCTGACCACAGAGCCTCAGTTTTAATGATCTGCTTCAGAACAACAGCAGAAAAATATTTTTGAAGGTAAAACAACTACAGGCTTTGTTTTCTCCTAAGAGAACACTGAGCAAGAGTTTCTTGATAAATGTTACTGCAGTGTTTCAGATGAGAAATTTTACTACAGACACAAAAGAAACAAAGAACTTTGAATACGGCCTGCACAGTTCAAAGGAACAGAGATGAGAAAAAGTTTCTAGATTTCCTGATTTCTATAGTATCAACCTACACTGAAAGTTTCCAATACTAAGAAGTTTTCTTAGATGAGAGTTACAGTGACCTAGCGACAACCCAAAGCACTTGTAATGAGTGAGGAGAGTCCCAACTTCGGGAAGAAGGGGTTTAACCCACAACTCCTACAGATGTATCTTAAATGCATATGTGGTTTTATGGGTTTGATAACATCAGACATTTTGCTTCCCATAGCTGGAAGGTGCTTTTAATATGGTTTAGATTATGATGGGACAGCAATCACTGATTTCCTACTGTGATTTCTACTCTATGTAATCCACTAAAGCAACACTGGATTGAAATTGTCTTTCTTCAGCTACTTTTTGCTTCAAGGCAGCTCTACAAAGCCAGTTTTTGAATTGTCTCTAAACCAGAATCGCATATTGCAGTGGACTCTGGTGCAGACATTCACAGACCTGGAAGTGAATCATCTTTCTGTACTCGTCCTTCACTGTGTTTTCCTCATCTCATTATATTCAGCTGACAAAAGATAAGTTGAAGAAAAACTTTCCTTTCTTTATGTGGAAAGAAGAAAGACTGCCATAAGAGAATAAAAGCAGCAGGTCAGCAGACAATACTGTAAACTATATAGATGTAATCTGCAAGTGTTAGTTGCAACAAAAGGTGAATTTTGGCCCAAGTTATCTGCTGCTTTGTGGGACCACCACACAGTTGGCAGAACAACACATCTTCTCCCAAGCACTGCATGATGCAACAGCAGAGGGTGTTGCAGATCAGGCCTAAGATGCCCTGAGGTGAACAGTGTAGGTCTTCTTACACGCCACTTGAAATAGTTTTTATTTTTCTGGCTGATTTTGTTAAGGTTTTTTTTGGTAAGCATTAGCACCAACTCAGAAATTACCAGAATATAATTATGATAGGAAAAAAGCCCCTCAAACACACGCATGTATGAAAAGAGGAGGAGAGAGTTAACACAAGGAAACTGTTTTCTTACTAATATGCCTGGTCAATAAGTGAATGGGAAAGATAAAATAAAGGTTTAATCCACCTAGGGAATACTGAAGTAAAGTGATGAATCTTCAGACACGATACAAGACCCATCTTACATATGAAATCCCACAGGAAATCACTGTCCTGAAACAGGTGATCAAATTTCCTTCAGATACTGGAAAATACACAGAGAAGAGAAAGACTAACCAGCATGTAATGGTTCTGGCAGATCGCTTATTTCCCACCTGACAATTTCTAGGGCACCTTGATGAAAATCAAAACCCTGTGTGCTGCTTATTAGCTTCCCCCATTTTAAATGAAGTGACAATATATGGTGCACAGAACAGCTGAAGAAGGCATATAGACTCTCAAAGAAAAGTCTCATGGCAGAGAGAGCATATCCTTCTATTGATCTCCCTGCCATCCTTTTGTCTAACATCCCTACGGGGACACCACGGAGACCAAAACATGCAAACCTTTAGGATGACTTCCACATACTACAAACATAGGTATTTTTATCTTTAATTCATAAAGATAAGGGAAATAACTGATCCCAACCTGGGCATTGCTCTCATGTCAGTACAGTACTCTCCTTATGCCTGTTATTGAGCAAAATCGCTCTATGGCTGGACGTGGCACCGCAAAGTTACGCTCTCACCTTTCAGAGAGCTGCCTTAACTGCCTTCTTGCAAGCAGATAATGACCCTCTGCAATTATGTTCAGAGAAGGAAAGCCATATTTTCCCTCGTATCTGTATCACGGCTAAATACAGAATTTCCAAAGATGCATCCTGGAAGAAGGGTTTGGTGGACAGTCACGCATAAAACCTGGTTATGGTTAGAAACCCATAATTTCTCCAAAGTAACTGACTACTGTAATAGCTGTTCTCAGTCAGAAGCCAGCCATCAGCTGCATGCATTACAAACTAAATTCAATCTTTATTCCACGTGCTTTTAATATACAGCTTGGTACAAAACACACATATTAATGGCTGTATGCATTTCACACTGACACAACTGAGTCATGAAGGAAGAAGGGAAGTTTTACCCCTGCTTGGTTCATACAATGCTGATGAGCCAGTCAAATGTAAGTAAGAAATCCATTCTGCTGGAAGACATGCACAGCCCTCCAGAAGCATCATATTTATTTTTAGGCAGAGGACACAAGACTGCCTTTTAAAGAAGTCAGCAATAAATAAGTGTTGGAGGGATGGATTAACAGAGAGAACCCTTTCAGATTGACCATGAGGTGCGAATTAAGGTGTAGATTGAGTGCTCTCCATTTTCACTTCTCTAGTCCAGTCTCCCAAGTCTTTTTCCTCAGCATGCTTTGTACTGGAAGTGCTGTAAATGCACATTCTTATTTGTACTTTACCTAAAACTCAGCTCAACTGAAGGTTCATTTCATTTCAAATCATAGTCAAGGCTGAGGGAAAATAAATAACTTGGTCCTGGAAAATCTCCACAGTGTCCAGCTCCCCAAACCATTTCTTGAAGGTTTATTTAAGTACATATTGCTGACACCATTTTGGGAATATTTTGACAGTATTATTTGAGAACTGAATATGACAGAATTAAAAGAAGGAAAAGCCACTGCAGTGGAAAACGGGAAGCTTTCTGGCATGTGGAAAGATCACTGATCAACAAGTGCTTGCAAGGAAAGAAAACCACACAGTAACATTAAAGATAAAAGTGGAATATGTGACCTTCCCCATTAATCAAATCTGCTCCCTAAAAGGGAGATAAATTTCTTCATTGACTCAACAAGAAAGAAACATGTACCCTTCAGCAGCCATGCAGATTTTGCTGAAGTTTCCTTAAGAATAGCTTTTTAATGAAAAAAGTTACCTGGATTTTTGTAAATGCTAAGCACATCCTTGAAATAATGAGGTAAGAATCTTTCTAATAAAAGCAGCACATCCTCCAACTCCTCCAGAATGCCCACAAGCAGAAAATTTTCATTAACGTTCAGCTTTGCTCTTTCAAGGGCCCATTCACCAGGCTCCCTGTATGAAATTGATGGGGGAAGACAGATGGAGGAGGGAAAAAGAAAAGTTTAAATATGCATTTACTTCTCAAATTTAAGCCAAGAAACACAAGTGAATAAAAAAAATATTCAGTGCTATACTTAGAACAAAAAAAGACCCCCCACCAAACCTGAGTACCTTACTGAGCTTTTCCACACAACATGTAAAATTGGCTTGGCATGTGAAAACAGGATCACATTAAAAGGAGGCTTACCACTGTGTGAAAGTACTCCATTCTGAAGACATCTTTTGCCAAGTTGTTTATCAACTCAAACTTGTGAACTTTGGTATTTCAACTTGGAAGCACAACCTGTGCGATGGGAGGAATGACTGCCCTGGGTGTCAGAAGGTGCTGGGAGGTGGTGGTGTCCCTGAATCACATCAGCAGAACTGTTGGGACCAACCACTGGCTGCTGTTACTCGGCAAATCCTGCACAGGACACTACCATTTTCCACCTTGTCCTTCATTTTAACTTCTGCCAAAGTCTCCAGGATCTTCCTTTTCCCTGTCATTACCCCTGATTGCCCTGCAGCTTTGCTACAGCATTTGCATTTTTTTGCTGTGACTGATACTGGTTTTGAAGAACAGTTTAAGGTTCTTCTATCTTTTCTCCCAGCAGGAGAAGCTGGCAAAACTTCAGTACATCTTTATGCTTCTCTGTTTCCCAAAAGCACAATGTGGTTAGACAACCATATGAATCCTAAATCCCTTATACTAATTCATATTAGTTATGTTCTCGGAGCAGCAGTCATCTTTCATACCGACACAAGATATAATGCCAGTGTTCCAAGCTAAAGGAAATCAGTTGCCCACACCGCCTGGGAGTGGCTGTAAATCACACCTCTTCCCTGACTTCATTAGGTTATTGTGGACCCTATGAAATAGTGAATTTAACATTTGTCTGAAGCTCTTTCCACGACACGTGGAAAAGCTTACTACTTTCCACTCCTACTAGAGCAGACTTGTAGCAGGTTTTTCATGCTCTACCACCTTCTGTGCAGTGATCCGTTTTCTGGAACAGCAAAGCGTCCTAACAAACACTATGAGCCTCCTGTTTGTAGCTCCTTGTGGGATTAAGAAGTAGCTGAAGGAAGTGCAATGGCATGACAGGAGACAGATCTTCAACAAGGTACAAAACAGTACTTCAGTATGCTGCTTGGGAACCTCACAGAGATATGTTTTGAAAGTATTCAGGCATGTGACTGTTAATGGGATTACTCACGCACGCAAGTTAAATGTGCAATCATAAGCATTCGCAAATAAAGCCAAAATATGTTAAGAAAATAATGTGTAATGAAAACGAAGTCATAAACCTGTTTTGTTTCTTAAACATAATTTCACTTAAGCCAAAAAAATAAAGCAGGATTTTACAATAAAGATATTTAGAAATTAAGACAGAAGAAGTAACACATTTTCACTCGTTATTACTGCTACAAGAAGTACGGCTTTTGAAAGAAATTCTGGAAAATGTGCAGTTGTTTCATTATGGGGAAGCCTGAATAATACAGAAACAGAATACTCTGAAGTTGAACAAACATAACAAAGAACATTTGTTACCAACAGTACAAAAGTATTTAAAACCAAAAAAGTATTTAAAATTATTCATATACCATCACATAAAAATTTACTGTGGTATCAGTAATATAGCAATATGAGAATGGCATACACAGACATGTTAAAAATGAGGTAGCTGAATTAAAGCAGTAGAAGGCTGCATTTTACATAGTTTTAAGCATGATTACGGTTTCTTACATGGACACAGAAATCTGTATTCCTCATATGTAGACCTGATACAAGCATCAGGTCAGAGCAAATCAAAAACATCTATTACAAAGTTACAGTGCAGATAAAATGAGTAACCCAGAAAAAAATTCCACATAAGTACATTCAGATTTGATGAATTATTCATGTTATAAATCAAGAAAAGAGAATACTGATACATTTGCAGTGCCCTCCTTACTTCAAAATATATGCATGCAGTTACCACATACAGTACTACATTCCTTGTACTCACATTTCTCTCTTGTACTTCAAACAATGTCATCTCTTTATTACCAGTTTCTGACAAAATGTTGGCAATAGCTATTGCTGAACAAATTGAAATACCTTGCATATATTTACCTGCATCTTGGATGCTGCCCACAGAAATATGGTATGATGTAAAATAACCTGGGATTGGAACATTCAGGGTAGTTTTCAAGGATACATACATTAATGTCCTGTGGGAGAGGAAAGAAAAAAAATTACTGTATTTTCCTTTCTCTACTAGACACAGTTTTCTTTATCTCATACTTTTATAGTCTTCTCCGGGTCAAAGAACTGTGCTGACGCTATAACGAATATCTTAAAAGTCATCTATTGGTCCATCTATCTACTTCTAAATATCAGCAGGGGAAACAAAAAGTTATTTTGTCCTAGAATGCAGAAAGCACTTTTCTCCTCCTTGCTGCAAACCCCACAATTATTATACTGAGATTACTGTATGATTCAAAGTGGGACACATGAATCAACTTTCACACTGAGTAATATTTAAAATACTCAGGAGATTATTTTCAGGCTCTTCTTTTTTCTAAATACACCCTGGAGGAAACCTGAAGTTGCCAGAATAAATGAAATTCAGACAACAATTATTACCTATTCTGTCTTTTTTTTTATTCTCCTTCATTCAGTGACTGGAATGAACAAATGTAAGCTGTAATTCACACATCTCACTCAATATTAGAACATACATCACTTTTGGTTACAATTCTGTAAACTTCTCAGATTTTCAGAATTGAACTTAGTGTGCAAAGCCCCACTGAGAAAAGGGGTTATTAGAAAGTATTTATCATTTTCATGAAATACAATTCATCTAATTAGAAGCTATTTATCATTTTTCAAAGACTAGGCATAGCTACTGAACCCTGAGGAACTGCATTCCATTTATGGCTTTACTTCAGCACAATAATAAACACGTGGGATTGAATTGCATTATCCTTCCTAATCTAAAAGAGCCTTACTCTGCAAGCAGACACATCCACTCCAGAGACATATAGGGCAAAAAATGTGTAAGAAAACAAAAGCAAGGATGGAAGGATCTCACCTTTGCAGAATCAATCTTCATTGTTTTTCAGATGTGTGCTTTCACAATGCAATAGGCGCGATACACATCAATACCGAACCAACAACTAAACAAATCCGTATTTTATCAAGTAAATAAAATGTAATAGAGAACATTCCACAAGACAGATGTGCTTGGCAGCATGGAAGACATGGACAGCATCTCCTGCTCTCCCAGGGCAAGGTAGAGGCATCCAGCCATAGCATCTGCATTTGAGGCCTCATCAGAGAAAAGCTCTTCCCAGAACTTCAGTCCTCTCACCTGACTTCATTAGAGCGCCATTTGGGTGTATAAGCCTTTTAAAGCACATTTCTGATTCCTACTCTGTCTCACTTTTATGTGAGTCCAATTTTAAAAGCACATCAGAAGACCCTGGGCTAGGAAGTTAATCACATGGTGAGGAACCACTAAAGAAATCAACACAAAAACTGCCAACTGGGATACAAAAAATCCATTTCCCCTGCTCCCCACAGCATATTCAGGACTTGCCTTAAATACACACCAGAAGATTTATGGTCAAGACCTGAATTTTGACATTAAAGCCTCTGAGCTGAAGCTAACCAGCCCTCCATTCCCAATGCTATGATTACTAAGAAATCTTAGTGTGGATGTACAGATTGCACAGGCAACGTACCTCTCCTATCATCCCAATAGGGTTCTTTAACATCAATTACAAATTGCACTTGTTTAAAGGCTTATTATGCTTTTCCTATAGACACCACCGGAGATGGTTTCAGGGATATATATTTTTGCCTTTCATAAGAACCTAAAGACTTGCAATAAATTACTGAATTGCTTAGATTTTAAAAAATCCAAAATATTGCCTTGACAATACTTTAAATTATGTCCAAGCTGACTTGCACTTGATTGATGGATTAGATGTAAGGTAGATAGAACACCTATGTAAGATTTAAAAATCTGTAGCAACACCCAACTAAGCACATTATCTCTTTTCTCACTCTCATACAAAGGTGAATGGACATTAGCTCCCAACAAAGAAACTCACAATTTCTTTGCAAGAATAATGAATATGGTGAGTCAGAAAATATTCCCTGGGAGGAGTATCAACACAAAAGTGTAACCAGGACCTTCTTGTAATTATGAAAACAGTATTTGATTCATATGGCCAGAGAAACATCTGTACAATAAAAGCAATGTAAATTCATGTGGAAAATCATGCAGCTTTAACAAGTGAACAGCTGATACTAACTCAGAAAGAGATTTTTAGTGTCCTTTTTAGGATAAAGTGACGTAGGATCACTGAAACAACCAGGCTGGCTCTAATCTAATCTTCCCCACTCCTTGTTGATGACTCCAGGTTTAAGATAAAGGCCAGGTGAGCTTTCATACAAACCTACAATCTTTTGCCACACAAGGACATGCATTTCACCTTCCTGACATCAGAAGCACCAGGCTTTCTCTGCAGTAGAAGCACTGGCCCTTCCCAGGCTTTGTTTACCACCACTGCTGTGATCTGTATTACAGCTGCTGGAAGGTTCTCATGCATTTGCAGCACACGCTCACTCCATGAGATGTGAAATCAGTTTTCAACCAAAAAACAGGGTGAAAGAAAGGTCACATGGAGGTGGGCTAGTCATGCAAAACTTAAACACTCCTACAGGAAGATGCTTTTTGGTGCTAGTGGCACTCAGGAGTTTCTGAGGTTTTCCTGAGCATGGAAAATCAAGGTGAAACGGCATTATTGCAGGCAGTGTTACTCTGCTATCCTAAGCAACATTAATTAAGCCACATCTCCCAGAAAGAACATGCTTTCTCAGCAGAACACAGATCTTTCAGGGCAGAAATGTTTCTATGTGAGACAAAAATTTGCAAGGTGACAGATGACAGCCTTGCTCATTTAAATCACTGGAGGAGCCTTGTAAAAAAAATTATTTTAACACAGTCTGGAAAGATACAGAAGGAAACACACAGGGGTACTTCGATCATAACCCTTCACAAGAAAGAAAGAGGTATTTTACTTTATTCCTCAGCTCCTGGCTACAGTTCCTATCACTCACATCCCACTGGGTTTGTGTCATCAATGGGGCAGTGGGAGGCCTGGGAATCAGCCCTGGGGCTCCAAGTAACAACAGAAACTATCTTTCTTTTAAACAGTACTGTATTTTTCTACTCATGTAACAATTTTGTCTGAAAAGTTAAGCCGGTAATTTCTACTTCCTTCTTCCACAAAATTGTCTCTGAAATAAAAATCATAACACACCTTAATCCTTTAATCTGTCAATGAGTCAGACTACTGATCTATCAGAAATGTATCAAAGGTGCATTATTAATATATTTTTCTGAGATTAATAATAAACTATTTTATTTGCCATAGTGAGCTTATACATGCTATAAGAGGAAATCAGCAGTTGATTAAAAATATTTCATAGAATCATTGAATCATCAGGTTTGGAAGAGACCTTCAAGGTTATCTAGTTCAACTGTTAACCCAGTACCACCATAATCACCCCTAAACCACATCTCCATGTGCCACTTGGGGCACATATCCAGATGCGTCTTTAACACTTCCAGAGATGGTGACTTCATCCCTGGACAACTTATTCTAATGTCTAACACCTCTTTCAGTGAATTTTTTTTTTTTTTACTATCTAATCTGAACCTCTCTGATGCAACTTAAGGACATTTCCTCTCATCAAACCTCCTTTCAGGTAGTTGTAGAGAGTGAAGGGCTAAAAACTCCTTTGGGATTTTTAATGCCATCACAAAAAGAGCAAACTTTGGGGTGTTCTTTCGTAGAACAATAAGCAATTTACTGAAGTTAATGTCTTTAACTTATGACAAATACTGTACCATATACAAGAAGATGTGCCATAGGATTTGGGAATTTGATTTTTTTCCTCCTAATACAAAATCCTAAGAGTACTGACAGAAATAGTAACTTTTTTCTGTCCAGTAAAAAGAACACCCAAATTAAAAAAAACTAAAACCTAACCCCTCCCCCACCCCCCAAAAAAACCCCCACTGAAAAAAACCCCTTAGGCTTCAAGGTATTCCCTACTTTTTGACCATCAGTGTCTCAACCAAAAATTCCAGAAGCACCACATTCTGCCATGGATGCATTACAATTCTTAGTAGCCTTGACAATTTAAAATAGGGAATCATAACTAAATACATACATGCCTTGCAAATAATTTCCGTTCCATTTCCATCTGTTCATCTATGGAAAACCACAAAAATATTCTTTCTCTCACAATCAAAATGAAAAATACACATCCTTTTTCTACGACCTGCCCCTGGGGGATACCACAACTTCTGTGAAATCAGGAGACCTTGCTCACAGCCCAGGAACAGTGCATGCTCCTTCAGTCCAAAGGCTGAAGACATGGAGGTGTGTCAGCAGCAACCTAAATAAATATCTTCCAAGTTTTCATAAAAGGAAATGGAATAAAATTATGTGGAAAACCAGTGACTGAGCCCAGTCTACGGTGACCACTCCTGCTTACAAGGCTGTTCTTCATACACCACTACAGTCAGCAGTGCAGTCTAGTCCTCACTGTTGCCAGCCAAGGAAAATTCTTCCACTCTCCTGAGAGCCACCGAGAATCCTCTCGCAGCTTGTAAAGTGTTTTCTCACATACTTGGTGTTTGTAAAGAGGTCGAACTGACCATTACATCCTGAGGACAATGTTGCATCCTATGAACTAAACATGGCCACGCTAAAAAACCCAACATAATTCCCCATCTTCTCTGGCCCCAGCTAAGGAGCTCTGGGTGGCCATAGAGTGATGGGGAAGAAAACGTGAACGTGATGGCTCAGGAAAGAGCTTGTGAGTACAAATATGAAATGGAAGAAGGAAAAGCACAACTTCCTACTTCAGAAGGCTGCAGAAAGACACTGAAAAGTCAAGGTATAGTTGGCATGAAGGTTTCCAAGTATAAATGTAACATGACTTGCTAAATCTTATTTAGGAGCACAAATTATCTAGACATTTAATGAAAAATTAGATACAATGAAACACATTTTTAACCCTAATTAGAGTGAGTTTTACTTCACCAGGTGATATTTAACGTTTCTATTCCATCTCAATCAAGTATTTGGATAACTAGAGCCACACAGCAGCAAGATGACTTCTTTCTTTCAAATTCTGGAGGCTTTTGGTATCTGTTTGTGCATCTACGTCAACAGCACCGGCAGCAGATTGTTGTGGGGTAGGCAGGTGCTGGGCACTGCTTCCCAAATCAGCAATGCCAACACAGACAAAGCCAAATGTCTCCCATCCTGTGCTGTTGTGGTGCTGAGCCCCTCCAAGGTGGGCTGCCAGGTGGGGTGGACTGTGCCAAACTGTGTGGGATGATTGTCCTCTGGAGATGAAAGCAAGCTGGACAAGTTTATTGGGACACCAGCGGCAGGCTGCAGTGACCAGTGGGTATCCTGGGGACAAGCTCCAAAAGACGGCAGAGCAGATCCAGCTAACCCTAGAAGGCAGAGTTTCTGTCCCCAGATGCCCCCCTGCACCAGCTGTGATTGGCCCTTCCCTTCCGTGAGGCTCAAAAAGCAACAGAAACCCTTTTCTGTTCCTCCCCCACTGCCTTCTCGTCTTCTACCAGAAGAGCGAACAACACGGGGCTTGCTCACGTTAATACCACAATGCCACCACAGCACTCCAGCTGCACAGGGTGACACAGGCCACAGTGGGTGACTTCAGTCACTACATTAATTTCCTTTACAGCCTCCTTTGGGCATCCACCCTCTCTTGTCTGGGGTCCTCCATGGGCTGCAGAGGGACATCTGTCTCACCGTGGTCAGCATCACAGGCTGCAGGGGAATCTCAGCTCTGGTGCCTGTACCACTTCCCCCCTCTCCTTCTGCATCGACCTTGTAGTCTGCAGAGCTGCTTCTCTCACATATTGTCACTCCTCTCTTCTCCAGCTGCAATTACTCCTGTGCAGTAACTTCTTTCCCTTCTTAAATAGATAGGTACCACCATCACTGAAGAGCTCAGCCTTTGCCAGCAGCAGGTCCATCATGGAGCCGGCTGGCATTGGTTCCACTGGACATGGGGGAAGCTTCCGGCAGCTTCTCACAGAAGAAGCCACCCCTGTAGCTTCTTTGGCCCCCCAGTCCCCTGCCACTGCTACCAAAAGCTTGCCATGCAAACTCAATGCATTTTTGTAGAGGATAATTCTGGGGTTTCTTTGAATGGACTTTCCAACTTCTTCTGGCAAAATACATATTTTTACTTTCCTCCCCCCCACCACATAAGTAAATAGGCTGCCAAGTTTAATTCCCACACTTTTTTTTTTTACAATGGACTCTTTTGCCTCGGCTGATTTGCCTGACTTTTCAGCCAACAATGTATTAAGCTTTTCTTTCTGGCATCCTAGCAAGTGAAGCAGCAGCTAACAAAACAGCATCTTCTGCTAACCATCTACATTTTCATTAAGTGCAGACATAAGTTGCTCATTCATATACAATTTTTTGCTGGCATTGACATAGCAAAAGTGATAAACTACGCCCACAATGCTACTATTCAGATGTGACAAACATTAAGCACATTTGTACATCACTGTTTTCTAACTTAAAATGATGTACAACATCAAGAAAATACATAGGTGGATATATTTCCGTCTTTTCTGTTATCAGAAATCACGTTAGTAATCTGTCAAAGATAAGTTTTACCAGTAAGAATGGAATCACTTTACAGTTGTAAGCAGACACCTTATCATATCTTTCTTTTCCATTGCTTTCATATTTTTCACCTCAAACCATCTTAGCACGGGAAATACATTAAAAAAACATAGAAAGAAATTATGCCAAAAAAAGGGCAAGTGGCTGCCAGCTGGAAGCGGTGTGTAAGCATTAAATAACCATCCTGTTACAGAGGGCACAGATCCAGGGAAGACCAAAAATGAAGACCATTATACTGTAATCAAGAATGAATCCCACTGGCAACTAACAGCAGGGAGACAGCACATCTGCTAATTCTGTTTACCAACACTTCTTCATAAAAGAATCTGGAAAATTTGTCTGCTTGGATGATGAGCTTTAATAAAATCAATTAGCGATGGCATATATTCAATTCTGCAAATGCCGAGCAGGAAATACCCACCACCTCAAAGACTTTTCAGCCCTCCCTAATGGAGGGCACGTGGACTTCAGCAAATTGATGCCTATACAAAAGCAACAAGTCATAGAATGGTTTGGGCTGGAAGGGGCCTTTAGGATTACCTAGTTCCAATCCCCCTGGCAAGGCAGACTCACCTTCCACTACATCACATGCATCAAAGCCCCATCCAGCCTGGTCTCCCCAACACTTCCAGGGATGGGGCATCCACAACTTCTGTGGCAACCTGTTCCAACAATCCTCACAGTAAAGAATTTCTTCCTAATCTCTAAACCCACCATCTTTCAGTTTAAAGAAAACTTCCCTTCCCTCCAGCATGTCAATCACACCACACAGCTTGGTGTCATCAGCAAACTTGCTGAGGGTACGCTTGATCCCGCTGTCTCCAAAGATGTTAAACAGCACCAGTCCCAGTACTGACCCCAAGGAATGCCACTTGCCACTGGTCTCCACTTGGCATTGAGCCACTGACTGCAACCCTTTGAGTGCAACCATCCAGACAATTCCTTAACCACCAACTAATCCATCCATGAAATCCACATCTCTCTGTTTCAGAGACAAGAATGTTGTGTGGGACAGTGTCAAACGCTCTGTACAAGTAAACATACACATCCAGCAATTTATACTTGCTGTATAGCAAGTATAAATTTTTGAAAAGATACTTCTAGAGCACAGATAAAGTTAATTTCTGACAGGCCTGGAGCTGACTGTGAGGCTGAAGTCAGCGAGCTGAAGGAGGACAGAGAGGCCGCTGGTGGGTGATGGTGCTCCTGGTAGGGTGGTCTCACCACATCTGGCAATGCAGTGCAGCCTTGGCTGCCCCTGTCCCGGCAAGAAAGGCAGAAGACTCAGGTTGTTGAGAAGTATTTTAGACCAACCTTTGCTAAAGGAGAAGCAAGTTTATCTATACCAGGTTACCATTTGTCCAATCTGTTAAAAAAAAAGTTCATATCCACTGTAATTCATAGCAATGCTTTACTGCTCCTACTGTCAGGAAACGTTCACTAGTATCTGATACAAAACCACACTAATGTAATTCAGAAAACTGCTTTGTCTCGATCTCAATGAACACAAGGAATAGCTGCAGGATATCAGCTTCATAGCACATTTTTTATTCACCTGAAGATTTCTATTTCCCTACAGCAATTCCTTTTTAAGACCATCCCCTGGACTCTCTTCAATTTCTCAGAAGTCCTAAAACAGAACAATTTTTAACATACGCTTTTTCAGTAAAACCAGAAAAGACCCTGCTAGTGCCTTACTAAGTTCTCATTTGAACAAGGTGGTGCCTGGGAATTAAGGAATCATTTCATGTCTCTGGCTCCTGGAACCCAGCATCTTTCGTTTACCTTGAAATGCTGGATCCCAGAAACCACTTGTGCTAAAACATTTTTAAAAAACCAAATTGGAGGAAATACAGAGGAAATCATCATGTAACACTGTGGACCATCACCTCTCTAATACACCACACTTTTAATGTTAAAAGCATCAATGTTCAGCCAAGTATATTGTAACACTAAGACTCTGTGACCTGTATTAACAGCAAGTCCTGCTCACAACTGAGCAGTAATATGCATGACCAGATTGCTCAGAATGAAAAATCACGTAATGAGAAAAACAGCGGGACATCACAGAAACACAGAATGGTATGGATTGGAAGGGAAATTAAAGAGCATCTAGTTCCAACCACCCTGCCATGAGCAGGGACACCTTCTACTTAACAGGTTGTTCGCATACAGAGAAGGGCTCTCTAGAAAAAGCATGTCAGGGAAAAATAGTCTCGAACTGAAGTGACAAGCAAAGATACTTTAGGAAAAAATGGATAAAATAAACAGAAGATTGCCAGAACCTAGCTAGTAATAGACAACATCATAATGAAGAACACAATCAGCAAGGGGAAGAAGCAGGACCAGCAGAAAAAGCTTCCCTATCTTGCAACAGTCACTAAAGGTGTGATAAACACAGTCCTTTTTTCTCAGTCAAAAAAAAAAAATTAGGAAAAAAAGGGAGGATAGAATGATTAAGGATAGGAAGCTAAAGACAGGAATAAAATAGCTGGTTTTCTTAGTAAAATGAGACACTCAGTAAGGCTGCACAGCATCTGTGCTGAGACAATACTTGAGAATAACAAAGAAAAGTTAACAGTAAAGCAGCAAATTTTTCAGGGAACATTAATGAGAGCAGATAGGGCTGGTAAAACCATAGATCCTTACAACAGGATACTCTGGATGACAAGGATGTAACTGGATTTAAAAAGAAAAACCCAAATTGCCAAAAGAATAACAACAATAATAATAATAAAATAAAAATTATATATTTATAGAAGAGAGATCTATCAAAGGCTATTAAAAACAGATGTGGCAGCAATGTCTGTTGGTAAACTGAAGGATGTCAGAACCTGGGAGGGCACTCAAGGGGAAGCACCTTTTAGCCTGTCCCCACTTTGTACTGGCTTCCCCAGCTGGGCTGGATGGTGCTCATGTCTCAAAGAAGGGCCTAATGCAGAAAGTTCACATCTCCACATATGACACAGTATCATTTGCACAGATACCAAGGAATTTAAATGTTTCAAAATGTTGCATTTCCTACAATATAAGAAAGCCCATTTTAATAATAAGACATTTCTGTAGTTCACATTTTTCTCGCATTTTCTTTCCCAGGTCAAAAGTTCCCATTCCTTTAAAGCCTGACCGGATACATAGAAATTACACTCAGCAGATTTTAGCCCAAACCTCAAAAATGCTTATATTAACAGAAACACATTTAAGTTCTCTGAATGCCTCAACATCTTGAAGCTAGCATTACACATTGTTTTCAGCAGAGGTCCACAAAAATAGTTTAAACAATATAAAAGTTTAAAAGAGACTTATTAGAAAAAATATCAGAGTTCTGTATACTAAAGATATCATTGGAGAAAAGAAATCCATGAGCCAAAAGGAATTTAATTTAATTAACAATGAGCAGTATGTATTATTGCTTTCATACATCCCAACGGGACAGAGGCAAAACAAACGTAAGAGATCATTCCACTTGCCTTTTTTTTTTAATAGGATTTCATGTGACAAGAATTGGGGAGGAAAATGCTTGCTTTCTACAATATAAATCTTCAAAATAAAAGAGTGAAGAGATGGAGAAGGAAAGACAGAGAAAGAAAGATATGCCCCATGAATTGAAAAAAATTATTGCAGACAGCAGGAAAGAAATTATTTTTTTAAATTACTAAGCTTTTCCTAATCCACAGATGTAGCAAAATTTTCACTTAAGAAAATAAACACTCGCTAGCTAATGCATGTTTTATTTCAACATACTGCTCAGTTATAGCTTAGACTATCTGCTGTGATAAATTCCAGTGATACAATTCCCTTTTGCTGAAGGTAAAAGGAGACGAGCTGTATGCAACAGCTCCTGATATGTCTCTAAAATAATCCAGTCACATCAAGTACACTGTCTAGCAAAAAAGGAAAAGAAACCTGCTGCTGACCTCTGAACTAAAAAAGAGAAAATACATGATTCATCACACAGTACACATCTTAAATTTCTTTGGTTTTGACCATTTTTTAAGTTAGATGATAAATCTCAAAAGCCACAGCACTGACTTCTAAGAAAAATGTTCCTCATAGCACCAACGTCTGAATATCTTTTATGTCCCCTTGACCTACCACATTTGTGGTGGCACTGTAACACAAATCTGTTGAATGGTGAGAAAACAGCTAAAAGTTTGAGTTGTGGGCTAATTCTGCGTTCTTACAGTCTTCTGCCTAGTGTCGACTGACTTGGAATCTCTCCCTTCATCTCTCAGGGCTGAAATGCAAAAGGAGGTGCACAGCAGAGAAGAAAATCATACTGCTTCCGCATGTGGCTTCCCTGCTGCTGCAACTGGAGATGGTTTCTGCTCTGCTGCCCCTACCTAATTTCCCTAGTTAAAATCTTCCCCCTGCTGAACAGTTCTAATGCTTTTCTGGAAAATTACTAATACTTTGCATTATTCATAGCACTGCCATTCTGAATAGCAGACACAAAATGGAACATACTGATTCCACTTTTCAGTTTGACAAGACTATCACCGTACCGACAACACCAAGTATTAAAAACGTCCTAAAATTACAAGGTTCAGAGGCATAAATAACGTTCCTATTTGCATTCTTTTCCTTTTTTTCTACTTTTTAAATCTTCAGTCTTCTTCTGAAGTTCTTTTCTACAACTATGAAAAACAAAACCATACTTAGCTCCCTACACAGAAACCCAGAATCTCTCAATGCCTTCATCTCAGGTGCTATGGCTTCAAAAAGCTCAGCAAACAAAAACATCAGGTATAAAATCATGAAGGTTAATAAATCTGCCAGGAAGAGAAAAAAAGTGTAAAATAGGCTTTTTTTCCTCCCCTTTCTGTTTATCAAAGATATAATCCCTTTGGATTACATTCTGAAGAAATTTTAAAAATTTCTTTTCCTTCAGCCACTGATGAACACTTTAGTTTTCTTTTTTCCTTTCAAAGAGAACAGAAAATTAGTTTTGAAGAAAATAATAATCTCATTTAACAATCCATCTTCACCATGGAAAGTTTCCTATTTGCCACCAGTTAGTGGATTTTTCCCCAAGAAAAACAAAATAACTCTTGACAACCTCGGTTATGAATAGTGGCTGGCTTTGCTTGGATCAGAGTTCATAGGAAAAAGTTGTGTTCAAGGCAACCTGACTAGACTGTGTTTCAGTAATTCACTGAGCAGTAGCCAGCTTTGCTGAAACAATGGCAGTCCATTTTCCAGAGTCTGGAACAACAAACAATCAGCTTAACACCCATTGTTGGGGTTTTTGGACTGTTTGGTTTTGATTTCATGTAAAGCAACTATATTTACAAGGGATAGGGGAGCTTTGAAAATTCTAGCAAACAAGAAAACAAGAAAAAAAAGAAAGTAATGCTTAGAGTAATAGAGAAAATGAACACTGCTTTTACTTCAAAGGAGAATTTCACTACCTTGTTACACAGGGAATGTATTTTCTCAGTTGACAGAGCAGGTCTACTGCTTATCCTGAAAGGAGCTGCCTTTTCATTCAAGACATGCACCCACCATCCCTGTGATAACTCACAACTATGTAATAGCATCAGCAAACTAGTGAAGGACACGTATTTTTCTGAAAAAGGTAATTCGACTTCAAATAGCCATCTTAAGGCAAAAAACCAAAAGCACATTTGAAACAGCTGATGCCTGTTTCTTGGGGCTTTTTTTTTTTCACATTTGTTTCTTTAAATACTGTGGAATTACAAGGAAGACAATAAAAAATAATTTCCTGGCAGCAGTATTCTTCCTTACTTGACTATTAAGAAAAAAATGGCAAAATGCCCTGAACCCCAACTCAGTGACAACAAATACAGTTTTACAGTTTATCACACTCTGTTCCCTCACATTTTCTCCTGGCAATGTTATCTCACCAAGTTACGAAAAACTGCTTTTATTTTTTCTTTTGAATTTGATTAAAATCCACCACAAAAAGGCTGAAGGAACCAGCTTTCTGAAGGACTCCCTCTGACCATCAGTATCTCTCAGACGTCTGGGGTTATTTCTGTTGGGTTTCCAGTTCATTAAGGTGCCAAGATGCCTTAGAGCATGTGGTTTGAATTCATCCTTGTTTCAGGGAACAGAAGCCATTAGTCCTCCCACTGCACTAAGCAGCAAAACTTGCCAACTCTTTTAGATTGCAGTTGCTTATCTATCTGGCAAATAAGCCAATCTGTCATCTCGTTGTCTGAAGCCTCTCATCCTTTCATAGCTCTTCAGGAAAACATGAGAAGGGATGGACACCTAAAACAAGTCTGGAGCCTCCACACTAAAACTGTTACTCTAATAGAAGCTTCTGGTATGCTGAGATTCTCTCAACACAATCAACTGTTGCAAAGAAAGACTTCAAGAAAAAGGAAAAGGAAAAAGAAAAGAAAAGAAAAGAAAAGAAAAGCAACTGTAGCAATACCTTTTATGCCAAGAGGGAAAATCTGATTTCTGGCATATCTGACACCTGAAGAGCACTCCTGAGGGAAAGCACAGCAGCCACTTGCCAGGCAGGGCCAAGCAACCACAGAGAACATTACAATCCATCTGCCAACACAAACCTATGGCATTTGGCTGTTTTTGGAGAAACATAAACACTCATCTCTACATCACAGGAGCATACTGAAGCAATCAAATGAAGAATAGACAGATAGCACCTGATTTTTAGGCAGACCATTCCCCAGTTCAGATTTGTTCATTCTGTAATGAGACAGAAACAAAACCTAAATTTGCACCTCTGTCCTTCATCTTCACTGATGTACTAAGGGTTCTTTCCCTGCTGGGTGGGGTGGCTGGGAAGAACTTCCCACCTCCCCAATGGGACAAGCAGCCCAGTTGTGTCCACAGGATATTCCGGTATCCTGTGTGTCCCTTGACTCCAGGGACATGAGCCTTGGTGCCGACCAGAAAGGAGAAAGCACACAGTGCTCCAGCAGACCCTGGGGTCCCTGTGAGCTGGGACCAGGATGAGGCACAGGATTTTACTCTGTAGGGTATAATAAACCTTAAAAACGTCAGAATAACTAGGATAAACTAAGTGTTGAATATGTCTGGGCACTGACGTCCCTTTTTTCCACAAAATGCCATCTCTGCTTCCACATGGTTTCAACATAAACTACTCCAGTCTTAAAAATACAGAATTCAAAAGTGTGACCCAGCCATCCTGCAGTCAACAGAAGCATCCACACCACCACCAAAAAATTACACGATAGGAAAATATTTTGTTGTCAGCAAACACCTAAGGCCCAGGACAGCCTTGGATGCTTGTATAAAGACACGTCTATCCCTCACCACGTCAGCCGCGCACCATGGGCGGGCAGTTTTCCTAATTCTACTGCCCTGCACTCTCCTTGCTATCCACCACCTCAAAGCTTCAGCTTTGCTTTAGCTAGGAAGCTTTAGAGATCAGGATCTCTGCTTATTTCACTTTGCTGGCAGCTCTCTCAGCCAGAAAACTTAGGTATAAACCACAATAAGGAAAGAGGAAGGAGAATGACAGACAAGGGATAAAACAGGCTAATAAAGTCAGTTTTATTTTCATGGGTTGTCAGTTCCTGCAGGTTTTGACACCTACGGAGTGAAGTGAGTATCTGACTGCTTGAAATTACATTATCATGCCACAGCCTGAACACATTCAATATGCTGGCAGTAAGAGGAGGGCTGTCTCTCTCTGCCCTTCCTCTGTCAGGAGGAGTAAAAGGTTCTGCAGTTTCCTTCCCCATCCTACTGCCAATAAAAAGAGTTTTCATTTAAGGTGGTTAAAGCATAATGCAACAAGGAAGTGAAAACAGGCCTACTCCTAGCAAGGAGTGTACTTAGGAGGTTTTATAGTATGGTTTTCTAAGGACAGCTACCATGATTTCATCAGACAAGTCTTCAAAAAATTGTTAATTAAAAATGATGTCAAAAAGTCTGACTCCTACTTCTAAATACACACACAGTCATACTTTTAAGACAGACTATTCGCTGGTCAATGCCCCATTCTCTGTTATTCATGCCATGTATAAACTGTAACTTACAAAATATAATTTTAAAATTTGTACTAACAGAAATTGAAAGCATTCCTTTTTTTCTGGATGATAAAACATTCCAGTTCTAAAAATCATTGTATTCCAACTTAAGACAAACAAAATATCAATCAATAATTAGTTTTACTTGATGACTATTGAACACTGCTTTCAGGTTCATAATGCCCAAAATGCTAGACTATGCACTGAAGATTCATGTCACACACAGATCCTCTTGTTTTCATTCACCTGAAATAGTTATTTGTCAGATAATTATAAATGTAAACTCATCCCTTACTGGGAATCATGTAAGTGTTATCTCCTCAGATGTGTCTTCCTGTTACTTTCACATTAACAAAGTACATGAGAACTGAAAATGCAAATACTCAACTAGAGGCTTACAAAAATTATCAAACACCTGAAACTCACCCATACTGAAATAACTGTAAATAAAAACAAAGAGATTTCGCATTTCTGAAAAGCATGCACTGAAACAAATGTTTAAACCCACTGTTTTAGGGATTTTTACATCTTCTCTTCTGGTATCTTTACTATCACAGTGCACAGTGTAAAATTGTGGATGCAGATCATTACACAAATGCATTTGTATTTTAGCTTTTAAAGATAAATTTGAGAAGAGTCATGACAGTATTAACAATTAATAGCTTCGGCATCAGTTTGGAACTTAGAAAAATTAATTTGATTGGCAGAGATGTAAGACAACAAAGTCTTAGCCATTATGGCATATAACCAAGAACACTCAACTACTTTAAAGTGAAGAAACAACACATTCATATAGACATATGGAGATGTCTATAATTGTAACTATCTTATATAAATCATCTAGTAGTAGAATTCACTTGCAAGAACGTAATTATTAAGTTTGTTTTTGTGTCACTCAGAGCAAAAACCAATTTCAGAAACTCAGTACTGGGTATGAGAAACATTTACCATACACACAGGACCTTTTTCTGGGTACCCCTGAGGCTTTAGATATGTACTGATCATATCTGATCAGTACTGATCAGGTATTTTCTGATGAAGAGGTGTTGCTTTGGTAATTAACAGCCCTTGAGGGATACATACTTGCACTTTTAAAATTAGAGTCGAGTAAAATATTTCAGTTTGAAGGGACCTATAAGGATTATCTGGTCCAACTGCCTGACCTATCCAGGGCTGACTGAAAGTTAAAGTGTGTTGTTAGGGACGTTGTCCAAATTGCTCTTAAACGTAGACATGCCTTGGGCATCAACCACCTCTCCAAGAGGCCCCTTCCAGTGCTTGACCACTCCCTCTGTGAAGAAATATTTCCTAAAATATTTCCTTTTTGGATACAAATAAACTTATTCACAGCAACGACCAGCAAGGACTTCCACAGCTTAATTACATGTTGTCCGAATCATCACATCTTTCTATTTTTTACTGGATCTGGCAATTACCTATTCCAGTTGTGACCTTCTATTAGTCTTACACTGAAACAGCCCGCAAGCAATCATCCTTGAGGCCACTTTTTCATGCCTCCTGAAAATCTGTTTTCTCATATCTTTTCCCTTGTTTACTTCTTCCTTATTTGAAGAGTCCTAACCTTTGTCATTCCTCACATGGAAATTATTTCATCATTGCTCCTACCCATTTGTGAGTATTTTCCGGTTCTTTCAATCCCATTTAGGGAATGGGAGGTCACAAATGTCAAATGAAAGTAGTCAAGTGCAGACACACTGGAGATTTATACACAATGAAGTCCTCTGTATTGCTCTCTACGGCTTTTGGTTCACCTTTTTTGACTGCTACTGAGAACCAAGCAGATGCTATGGTAGAACCACCCTACACACAGAGAAGATCTCACTCCCAACCCAGCAAAAGGCTTGTGAGAGTCCATCAGTTTCTAAGCAAAATAAGGATTATCCCCCGCAAACTGCTTTCCCCCCTTCACTGAAGGCAAGGCTGGCTTTTATCGCTGGGCTGCACAAGAATGCTCTTTTCTGTTCTTGTTCAATGATCCAAAAATACATCTCCCGAAAATATAACACAGACATACCCTTTTCTCTTATACAGTTTACACGGCCTTAGAAAGCTGGCATCAATGTATGAGAATCTTTGTTCTGTGGTTGGGATTTTCCACTCTACAAACAGCATCGTCCTATAGAAAAGCTAGAGAAAACTAGTTCCCCAAGCTACCACAACACATAAAACCCAAAAAAGAACACAAAAGAAAATATCAAGAGCTGTCCTGTATTCACGCTCAGAAGGGCACAAATAAAAAAATTGGCAAAATCAACCATAAAAAAGAAGATTCATAATTTTAAACTTAATACAGCAAGGCCCCTTAATAAAAGATCATAAGTTCTTACATATACAAATGTCTTAAAAAGCACTACTGAGACACAGTATACGGTAAGACCCTGTAATAATATTACATTTAAATAAGATTGTGGGGACTTAGTGCTTGGACCTCTACTGCCACTTAGTTTCCAGTTTCCTGTGCAGTTCCTTAAAATTTGCAACAGCCAGAAATTTTCAGACCACTACAACACTGCAGGAAAGAAAAACTCATCTTTTTTCATTCTGAAGCAATATATTGTTGTTATCCTGTATCCTGTCTCCACAAAAAGGAGAATGGCAATACAGAATGGTATCATTAAAATAAAAGCATGGTATGAATCTTATATTTGCTATTAATATAAGTATGTATTATGAATTATATGAAAGTTTTTAGTGCTGCAATCTTAACCAGTGCTATACTGCTTATTTACTGTGTGCAATTGACTCAGACTACTGAATGAAAACAGATTAGGAAGGCACATTTTCTTGGTCTTGTATAAATGCATAACACTGCAATGTTTGGAATGCAAACTCCACAGGAGAACATTAAAAAAATATTGGTCTGTAAATTAAAGTCACTGAAAAGTAAATGTCAGCCATGAAAATATTTCCTTTAATATTATGTTTTATAAGTTGTTTAATCAGTCCCTCCTCCAGCTGAGGTCTGAATTACCATTAACTTTGTGGTTCAATAAATTATTAATACAAAATGGGAGAATCTAAGGGGAAAAATGGTGCTTTAGAGCACACACAATAGATGAAGAGCTGCAAAAATGGGCCAGAAATTTTGCTGTGAAGAAGTAATGCAGTAAAAGGGAACAGCTGGAGACTATTAAAAGCCCTCATTAGAGGGAAGAAGCAGCAAATTGTTCTAATTGGGTCAGCTGACAGGTGGCTGTGGGCAGCCCCATCCCAGCCGCAGGGATTGGTGCTACTGTGTGATCCCCAAACCAGATCTACAGCTGCAAAGCTGCGCTGCAGCACATCCAGTGACCAATTCAACCCACCTCAGCACCAGTATATAACACAGGCAGTAAAATGACTACTGTGTGCATGGGGGTTTGTCAGGGAAAACACAGAGTGCATAAAATGTTTAGCCTCTTAACTACAGCTGGGAACCCACTAAGGGAAAAATGTTCTTTTTAATTTATATATTCAACTCCCTAATAGCTGGTACACTCTGCACAGACAAAGGCAAATAATTTTAACCTCTGCATGCCTCAGATTTTCAATCTAAACAATGTTAGCTAAGTTATCAGAGCCTCTCCAAAATTTCCCAGGTTCAATCAACAGACACTTGTAGCCCCTCTTGTGAGGTCCTCAACAGGAAAATCAGAGTCATGAGCCCTCTACGCCCTCAACACACCAATCTGCAGGCAGGCAACTCTCTCCCTGCCTATTATTTTTTATAGAGGAACAGACTCATGAGAGTGACAGTCAGACGATGAAGGCATGGGCTCCATACCATGGTCTCTCCTGGAGGCCACGTCTCTGGCAACTGAAAAGCTTCAAAAAACTTAGCTGAAGTCACGAAGGAGAAAGCTCAATGATGACAACTGATGACTACTACTGATGACAATTCATAATATAATTACCCATGGTATTATGCAGATAAACACAAGAAATAAGATAGCCTGCTGCTGTTCGAAAACCAGTGCAAGTGGTAAAAGAATATTTTAAATTGTAGATAGAAATTTGAGGATATAAATAATAAAACTGGTTAAATATATTTAGTGAATATTCTTATATTAAATGAAAACCATGGAAGTCATAAAAGGAAATTCTCAAGATACAGGAACAAAAAAATATTGTTCTATGAAGTTTACCCATTCAGCTTTCTCTATAATTTTGTTTGAAATTTATGGAATAACCTAAACAACATTAGTTTAAATATTTAGCCATAAAAGCTAATGTTGCAAAAGGAATGTTTTTTTCCCTATTATAAGAAATTTGATGTGAAAGTTCCCTGACATCACTTGAATTTTACTTCCCTCCTTTGCAGTAATCCTAATACACTTTTAACAATTATTTTAACATTTCATTTAAAAGACAAAAGGACAGATGCTCCTTTATGGGATCACTTGCATGAGCAATCGTTAACATAAATGAGGCTGAATATTGTTAGAATATTCTTAATTTTTACTGAGAAAAGCATATTTATTTTCAGATATGAAGTTGAAAGACTATGCAGAGCCACACAGAGATGCCGTGCAAACTTAGCTGCTAATTATAAGGGAAATCTGAAACATTCTATAGGAAGGTGACAAGTTCTTATCTTACTGAACGCTTTTCTAAATTCAAAGTGTCTCATTTCTGATATATTAGCTCAGAGATCTTTTACTGGAGTGAGCTAGGAGCCATGATATTCATGTGCCTAACAGATCAGAATCCCATGTAACCAGATTCCCTGCAATTCAGGCAACAACACACAGCCCATGCTGCTTCACACACTCATTCAGCCTTAGTAGTCTTAGATCAAAGTTTCACCAAGTATTAAGAAAAGATGAAAACCCTATACATGCCTTTTTTTATATTTGATGTCTCACACTGAAGTTGTAATAAATACTAGATAATTACAAACAAGCCTTCTGGAAGGAACAATTTTAATATAAAGCTTTAAAATATTAATAGCAGTCCCTCTTCATCAGGGGTGCTTCCTACTTTCTGCACTTCCAAGCCCCGAACTAAATCGCATCTCACACACATTCTTCTTTTGATTGGTACCTGCAGCGCTCACAGCTGCACTGATAAGGGTTTGCTTGCTTTATTGAAGCATATTTACTCTAAGAACTCTAGTTCAAGCTGAAACACATTCACCACAATGAATTTAAATTAACTTTTGTGAATTCATCTCATCTTACAGGACCATAATGTAGGGTTGACAGTCACACCGGTGTGCTTGAGACTTGACTCAAGGTGCTCACCGTTAATTACCTCTCTGCCATACTCCGCACTACCATGCTGCCACTACTTATTTTCGGAAGCTTGGAAGTGATTTCTTCTGGTGACTAACAGTAACTCCAGCAGAGAAAGTGCCAGGTCAGGGCAAGGAGCTGGTGGATTTGGGTAAAAAGTCTCACATTGCAGCAGCTGCCTTTACCATATCTGACTCAGGAATAAAAGGCTTGTTTTCTATCCTGACTTTCAATTAAATTTTGGTAAACACAGACATTTACCGAAACATTTAGAACAATTTATTTGACTCCTGAATGAATGGTTGTGTGTCCTGGAACAGAGTCAAAGCCTGAAGCTGTATTCAGAGAAAATTTCGAATGATCAGTGAACGGTGGAAATTTCTGTCTCCATTTCTGACTTTGCAACGTCAGCAGTTCAGATTTTCAATGTTAAAAAAACAGCATGCAAAGTACTACAAGACTTCAAGATAGTTAGGGCTTTTTTCAACTCCTTTTTTTCTTAAGGATCAGAATTGAGGGGAGTGAATCCTTCCATCAAGGGCATCACAACCCAGAGTTCATCAGACACAAAACCTGACCTTTAAATGCTTTCCCTCCCCTAAGAGCCTACTTCCTAGAGTGGCTGAGCGCCCACACCTTCACACTGCAGTTTGAGGGAATATGGATACTGCCCTCACCTTTTCAAGGGCAAAGGCCAGTATTGGCAGCTGTTGATGAAGATGTCAGGATGGTGTGGAAAGGTTCCCAGTTGCCCACACAACCTTCCAAGAGATAGAAAGCCAAGAACATCATGCTTGATAAAACCACAATTAGCCTCTAAGACCCAGTTTCCAAAGACACACACCTTTTGCCTGCAAACCCGTCTCTTCTGGTAAAACAGAAAAGTTATATTTACAGCTTCTCCAGTCCATTTTAAGTCTGTAAGTGCTATCAACACAAGGCTTCCTAAAGTACTCCAGCAATGAGCTCAGTGTCATGGATAAATTCATGGATCAATCAGCAGTTATGTATTTTCCTAGCTGTTGATCTGAGGCATGATGGAAGAAGAAAAGTGAAAACTCATATTTTCCCCCTGCCTTCATGTACCTGCTCATGGTCAAGAACACCTCATCCCAAACAACTTATGTTTGATATTGTGATCAATGTTGAAACTATTTAATATGCTAAATCTAAGCTTATACTTAAATAGGCCTCCATAAAAAAGAGTAATGTTTCATGGTGAGTTTTGCATTTAAAAAAATATTAGGGAAGAACTGCAAAAGTTATGAGACCTGCAATTAGGCCAGCCATCAGTCCTGTACTAAAGTGGCATACTGGCTCATGCTCAGAGGTAAAATCAGCTGCTTACTTTCTTCACAGCGAGATCAGACAATTGATTTTGCAGATTTCTGAAGCTATGATTCCAAAATCTCCAATACCTGAACTTTAAGAAATAAGCCAGCACATTTTCTTGCACCACTGAGGAAAAGATTAAAACGCAGGCATGCAGTATACGATGTGGTTGGACAGCTCAAGCATTAAAAATGCTGAACATTCAGAATGCGTGGCTTTCGTGAAAATTAATTTCACTGGCAAGAGGCCTATATGTTACTGTCACTCACTCTGAGGAGTGCAAGTGACTTGGCCAAAGTCTGCCAAGGAGGGATGGAAAACAGGTTCCAGAAGTGTTTCCAGGATTCTAACACTGACTTACCAACAGAGAAAATCAAAATGAAAATGCAAAAATAGTTTTTATTAAGGATGCTAATGGTGCCTCAGATCAACAAACTGCCTTTGGAACAAAATGATTACTCACCTCAGTCAGACACTTTTTATTTCTTTTTCATTATAGCTTTTGTACTGATCTGTGTATGCATGCATATCAGCATATGCATATAAATAATTCACTTCTTAAAGAACATACCAACGCCAATGAAAATGCAAGGTAATTTCTATTAGTTTTTAAACCAACACAATGTGAATTCAATCTATTTGTTTCAGTTCTGCTTGAAGTAAAATTTCACTGGCTATAAATATCATGTCTTAAGCTGCACAGTCAGTACTGAAATAATACCAGGTTTTACAGAGCCAGTCGTAAGAGGTGCCAATCACTTCACGTCAAATGAGAAGGCACTCAAAGTAAAGTATAGACTCTACCACTCACTTTAAATATTTCCAAAAAAAGAAAATGTAGTAGTGTTAAAAAAATAAAGTTGTAATGAAACCCTCCACACCTTATTAATTTCCTCAACCCTCTTGTCCCATTCAGAGATGATGAAGCAGAAGTCCATGCACACACTACATGCAAAGCCTTCCAACTCTTCACACCAGGAGGTCAAGACCCATTCAGCTAACATAGGGACCTCTCTGGGATCCCTAGGCACACAGCAAATAAGAAACCCTTTGCAGTTCATATCTGTATAGCACATGACATTAAACTTAAGACTATTAGACAGTTACACTGATACCTCCCCCTTCAATTACTCATAATTTATAAGCTTGTCTGTTCACAGGGCTCTGCATGACAAACAAGAGAAGTAAGGACAAAAGAAATCAAAACAGCCCTGTAACATGGAAAAAACCCCAGCCCTCATTGGATTCATCTGACTTCAGCTAGGGCTGAAAGGTGTTGTGTGGCAGTTGTTCAGAGCTGTGTTCTCTATGGCTCATCACACATCTTGTACTCTACTGCCTCTTCAAAACATCACAAAAACACCCTTTCTCCTCCAAAAGCCACAGACATCTCTTGTTTTGACATTATGTCTGGCCTGCAACATCTCATAGCAGACCATCAAGCTGTCCTGTCACTGCTGTTTAACTGAACCCTCTGCAGGTTCAGTGTGGCTGAAGGCTGAGTCCAGCCAAACTGGATCTCCATCAGAGAGAGGGCAAGAAGTAATTCCCCCATTTTGCCTTTCTTGAGAGGTGTCTGTGTACGTGCACAGAGATCAATATAAAACAAACCAATCACCTCCCTAGTTTCTGTGTTTCTTATTTAGCATTCATTGAACACCTACTGCCACAGGACCTTGGTATGCAACAAAAGCTGGCACGTGTTATGACAGTTCAGCATTCATACAAATTTAAAACTTATTATGAATAGCTTATTCAGCATTATTGCCATCATCTTAACCCAAAAAAGACAAAAGGCAACAAAACCAAAGCAAGAACTGAGATGAGAGCCCTAGTATAAAAACATTACAAACAGCTTAGTAGCAAGAACATCAGAGACTTGGGCTCACTGAATTGCTCTGTTTCTCAATTTTCCTCTGAGGTTCCACAGTTACAGACTTAGTCTGAACCTAAAAATCTGTGTGAATATTCACAGTGATAAATATAGGCAGAATTATTATATTACTATACAGTGCAAATCCAATTCAGTGAAAGGACCATAATTCAATGGTGGCAATCTGGAACTTGCTGTCAGCTTATTCAAGATCAAACTGGATTCATTGGCAACACTCTACACAGTAAAACTGAGCAAACTAAGGACCAGGCAAGAATGACAGAAGAAAAACACAAGACAGAAGATGCCTCTGTTTCTCACTATTCAAGCATCCAGTTTGAATAACAGCATTCCATAACAACGAGGGGAAACTGGTAATCGAAACCTTTTATTTAAACATACCAGGTATCTTTCCTCCTGCCTCATGTTGGGGGTACGGATCATGTGATTCTGTTCTCCTCTCCAGTCTCCAAAGCGTCGAAAAAAATAATTGGATAGGAATCGGCTGACAGGATCTCTAATAATATTGATGTACACCGGCTGGTCTCCTCCAAACCTGGTGGGAAGAAAAATGGGTGAATCTCATCACAAGGTTCCACACAGACATGTATCTATTATCTCTCATCTGAATGCTTTCCAATTACTTCCTACAGAAATTCAGAGCTTTTACAAGGTGAGGAGTGAAACTGAGAATCTTACAACTAGTTTCTAAACCTTTGCAAATGAGGTTCACCTTCTCTTTAAGGTGAACAGTAAATATGGAATCACATTAAGGTGTATGTGTACTACAAACATTTTGGTCGAAAACCATTTTTTACACTGTATCAACAGTTTTGCTTCTTCAGTTCTCTCTTTGCTATTTTCAGATGAAGAACCTTCTGCAGATGAATCAGAGAATGAGCATTTCTTCTTCTCAACACATTTCCCATCTGGGCAGTCATGTCAGAGCAAGCACCACCCAGCAGTCACTGCCTAAGGCAGCCCTGGCTCACCTTCGCCTGTACAGTAAGTGTAGTAAAGTGCAAAGGATTTTCAGCTTACTTAGAAAGCTTTTTTCCAAAAGCTTCCTCTGGATGAACTGACAGATATGCATGGTATTTCCAGCTTCATATTTGCTGGAACTTGTACAGATCCTTGTCCCCTCACCCCCAGCCTGCACCACCGGCTGGGTTGGAGGTTATTTCATGGTTATGCAATACCTTATCCCTGTACTGCACTCCATGAACTTTTTTTTTTTAAAGTCAATATGAAAATTCTTGCTTCAAAAAAGAAATTAAGTATCAATCTCAAGTACAGGCAAGTCCAAGGAAAAGGAAAGGGTAAAACCAGCTGTGACCAGGCTTGCACGTAAGCAAAATATAGCATAGGTACCTGCAACTTAGAGATGAGAAAGTAAACCAGAGCAACTTCATCACCTTGACTTTACCATCTTGCATGTCTCCTCCCAGTGCTTAATGACAAACATCTTCAGTTCAATAGGTGGGATACCAAAAGAGGAAAGGAGGAAAAAGAAGCTTGGGGAGGTTTGTGATTACACTGCATTTTCAGAATGTTAAAATACTGGCTGCATATTTTAGATCAACACACAGCATCAGGAGAGCAGGCCTAACTGGAAGAAAAAATGGGAAGCTGCTTACACTGTTCCATGGTCAAAATTAAAAAACTGGAATTCATGGAACAGACTTATGGACTACAAATTCTGTAAGAAAAAGAATAAAATAAAACCTTCCTGCATTGGGAAGATCATAGGATAAATTCAACTTGGAATTTTCCTTATCTAAGAACATGGATTATGCTTCTCCCTTCTGTTTCCCCAATTTAGGTGAACAATTCTCACTAGCTTATGCTTTATTTTTGGGAGCTTGAGGACATAGCCATATTTAAGTATTTAAATGCTATTCTGATGATTTTCTGAGTCACAATTTATATAATTTCTTCTAAAATGTAAAATACTAGATTAAAGAGAGAAAACTGAAGACACTCTTTAAATTAAAAAACCCCTCTCAGTTTCTCCCCATTTTTTGAGTCAATGAATAATTGAATTTGCATAATAAAAGATCAGGGCTTCTCCTCAATATTAAAGAGGCAGCAAAATTGTTTAAAATTATGAAATCTAGTAAAAGACGAGAAAAATCTCATAGAGTTTAAACCTGATTTTCATTCTGCATGATTCCCCAGACCCCTAAATACAGTCTGCAAGGACTGGTCTCATGAGTAACTATGCGTATCAGTAATTTCATTGACCTCAGTGTTGCAGGATCACTGCCATAATTTGAAATTGCACAGACAGCATAAAATTTTAAAACACTCCAATTAAAAAGGCAGATGCTCCTTGCTTTCTCATTAGTGCACAACCCAGTTTGGACATGGACGTGCAAGTGAAATATCCTGAATTTAGTATCCTGAATTCTTCTCTAAGCTTATCTTTGCTGCTTTTTATCTTTATACAGAAATAAAAACCTACACTTTAAAAAAAAGGCATTCCTGCAAATACAGCACAATGTGGGCATAACACTTCGACAGTATTTACTCAAATAGAAAGCTTTGAGTGGATGCCTTGGCCTGGTAGTTTTGAACTAAACTTTTCAAGTGAAATTGCTGGAAACAATAGATTGCATCTAAATTGCTGAACACACTATCTTACTGCTGCTTGATGCAGATAGCAATAATCTAAAGGCAGAAGAGGGTGGAGGAGAGCAAAGAAAAGGAGTAGCAATAGAGATAGTAAGAAGGAATGACAGCAGCAAGTTGTCTTAAGATAAAGACAGAAAGATCACAAGATTCATAGAAGCAAGAGAGCAGGGATGCCCTGCCCCAGGTTTTGTAGAGCATGTTAAACCTAAATGCTCATCAGAAGAGCAAAAAATCAAAACCAGACAGCTACTAGCTGTCTTGATAGAAATTTTCAATACATATTCTCTTTCATGAAGTAAAAGGAGGTGTGAGATTGCATAACCAACCCACCAAAGTCCCAGAGCCCTTCCTTTTGCTGGTAAGGTCACGTCTCTGGACACGAGAACAGTAAATCTAGGACCAAAAGCCCTGAGAAAAGAGGCTCACACAAGTTCATTCATCCCAAGAGGACAGCTGAGATGGGAGGTCACTCTTTCACAAATGCTACAGAGGAACTTCCCTTTCTGAAATGGAGAACTGTGTGTCCTCCCCACCTCCCCAAACACAGGTCAGCTCGAATTTCTGATTTTCTGCACAATGTAACCAGTTGCTATACACCCAGCTGTGGGTTGCTCTACCAGGCAACAAGCAAGGAATTATTAGAAACAGCGAGTCTGTTCTGGTCCTTATTCAAATGCGCATTTTTTTTTTTTAAACAAGGTTTATATTAATTCCAACCATATGTTTCTATGGACTCTACTCAGAGTCTTTTATGGAAGCTAAGCAGCAGTCACATAGCATAAAAAATCCTAATGGTTAAAAAAAAAGAAAAATCAATTACCTTAAGCTATTTAGAGAAGAAAAGGGCAAATCAATGCCCCATTTGTTCAATTAGGCTCTGCATATTTTTAGATACCTATCAATCACAACATATTAAATGCTCTCCCGAGTGAAACTTTTCAGATTAACAACACCCACATGAAAGTGCTCTTGCAAAAAAATAGATATGTGCTCTCATTATACATCACATCACCTTATTTGCACTCCAACACCTATTGTGAAGGATACAAAATGGGACACATATTTTCTAGGCTTGAGCAGCAGACTGACCTTCTCTGAGTGGGATCATGATTGGATCACACATGATGAAGCTGCACAAATATTCTCATCTCCAGCAGCACATCGGTGCAACTGGGAAGAGTGGGTCAGGACACCACCACTCCACCAGAACACTGCAAATGGATACACCAACTCCCACATGGCTCTTCCTGTACTTAATGTCTCCTGATTTATTTTATATATACTAGTAAGTCCCATTAGTTTTAACTGACCTGTTGTCGAAGGTATATTTTTGGAGTCCTCATCAAAAAAACTATTTGCAAGCTTCAATCAATGATACTTAGCTTCATTAATAATATATTCCCCTATGTCCTTTTTTAATAAAAGCAAAATAAAATAAAGCCTGAGAAGTATATGAGCTTGCCCCTTCACCTTTCTAATGAATTCCAATTTTATTATTTATATGAGCAAAATCTTCACTTAAAACCATTTACAAACCACTTGCAAGTTAGGGAAAAAAAAATCAGCCAAAGTGATTTGCTTGGCTTTAAAAACGGAGGCTCTCTTGGCTCCTATTATTTTTCATTTCACTTCAGGAGGCTGCTACCTCTGCATTTAATACAAAACTCTACACATAAGCAGAAGATGGTTTCTTCATCCTTGCAGGCAAAGCAGAACTCCTCAAGGAAAAGATGACTCCCAGCCTACTCTCTCCAAGAACTTTGTCTACCTCTTACTCTTTTAACATACACTGTTTCCCCTTAAACAAAACGGGTAGTTGCTAGAAATTCAGTATAACGGAAGCAAACAAGAACCAACAGCCATCTAATCTTAATAGGGACAGACATATTGTGTCCTTCTTCTAAAGGAAGCACAATTTCCTTTTACAGTGCCATACAACTGAGAATCACACGCTGAGAGTGCAATTGCCCAGCAATCTTTACTCATCAATTACGTTAGAGCTCCATTACCCGCCCTGCAGCACAGCTTCACGGGGAGGTCGTGTAAAAGCACTAACACAGAACTTTCACCTTTTTAGGACTTAAATAAGATGCAGTTACTTCAACATTTATCTTCTGAAAAAGGTATCTGGAAATGAAGCTTTCATAACATCTTGCATTAGCATGAACCTGTGGCAAAGCAATCCCCCGCACACAAGGCACCAAGCACTTCTGGGATGCTCCAACGATCCTCCTCAAGGATGAGCTGCAAAGAGGAGTGAACTGAGGTACTGCCTGCCTGGGACTACACAGTATAGCCAGCCTCCATAATCAAGGAGTTTATCTACTGGCTTTTGTCTGTAGTGCCTCTCTTGTAGCCTTCATCCTTATGCTGTGGTCTGTTTTCAACCTTTTCTTTAGAATTGGGAGAGCTGATATAGGGCATTTCTCTACTGATGCAGTTATGTCACCTATAGGTTATTTCAGTCATAATAGTAATGGCATAGCTGAACTGCTACAAGGACTTCATAGAGCAGACTTCAGTTAAAACTTTGCCTTCATGAAGCCTTTTTCCCTTCTTGCAGAATACTAACCAGGCTGCCTCTCCCCAGCAAGCGGAACTAAAAGTTACGCCACTCTGCTTTTTTGTTATTGCTCTCTAGTTTATCCCAGACACAAAACAAGCAATGCAGAGAGGTGATGTAATTATCACCCCTGGAAGTGTTCAAAAACCTCGTAGCCGCAGCACTCAGAGACATGGTTTAGTGATGGACTTGGTAGTGCAGGTTAACAGTTGGACTTGATGACCTTGGCAGTCTTTTCCAACCTTAATGGATCTATGATTCTATGAAATAAGTATTTTAATTTCAAAACTGCATCCGTGGCTGGGCTGGCCTTCAACAGGAGGTGTGTGCAGGGATACAAAATGCCCAGTGGTTCAAGGTTAACAGTAAAATAGTGCACACTGGCAACACCCCTCATCAATCACCCTTTCTGGACCTAAGATTTCAACAGCAGAAATTTCAGCTTCTGAAGTGATGCGTCTGGGTCACGTCACTGTAAAATTACAACTGAGTCCTCTAGGAACTGTTTAGTAAGCTGCCTCAGACCAGTGAATGGCTAAAAGATAAGACTGTAAAGCCTTGTATTTCTCTATTTCACTATCCTGTAAATCTACCAGATTATTTTAGGCTGTATTTTGTCAGTCATTCATGCATGCTAAACAATGAGGGTCTTTTTTTTACCCTATACTTTTCATTCTCCTGAGGATATCAAAGTAGTTCAATATATAAATTCACAATGCACAGCACCAACATGGATAAGTATCTTGCATGGGTCCCAAGTAAAGGAAATACTAATTATGTTTTCATTTATATAATGCAAAGTTACAGCTGGAAACGAGTAAGAGAGTAAACACTAACTCTCCACAAAGACTAACAGCAGCTAAACTCTGCATTAATTAAAATCACCTAATTCCAGAGAGCCTGTATTTAAGACTTTCTTCCAAAGGTCTGGCCCAGGATCTCTCTGGACCTCTGATTAATGTTGCACTGTAATTCAGAGATGCAAATGTTGTGCATTATATAGGAGAACAGAAAAACTAATTACAAAATATTACAATAAATTTCCCGCAAATAGTAGAATAGCTGATGCAGCTCTTTGAAAAGTATTAAATCAACAAACATGATAGGTAGAAGAGAGATATTTTCAAAATTGAATGGGACCACAGACTTGGCTGAGATAGTTACATTTGCATAAAATCTTGGGGCTCGACTTCTTAGGAAAGTTATTATGCAAAGGATGCTGCAACGCACTCAGCACTGCATATTCTGCCTCTTGTATGAATACATTTATCAAGGGCAGTATGGGTGACTCCAGCTGTCCTGTGGAAATGGCTGTTGCAGAGAGCAACTCAGTGTTAGCAGTGTCCATATGGAAACTGACATACAGTAAACTGCATATAACAAAAAATAACTCATTGTAACTTGGCAGTATATATCATGTATACAATCTGTAGAACATAAAAATCAACATAAGTGAAACTTATAACATGGTTGCCCTGTCACAGATGTGAAATTGTCCCATCAAAGAGGGACTGTGGACATCATTCTGCTTGAGGCTTTGAATCTACACAGTGTAACATGACAATCTGTGATTCAGAAGATTTGAGCAAACTGATAATATTTTCAGAAAACAAAGCTGCAAAAGGAGAGAATAATGAAGGGAGTGGTTTGCTAGTAAAGAGCCCTTTGAGCCACCAGGCAAGACATAAAATATTTCGCACTGTAGTATGGCAAATGAAACCCAAAGCATCTAGAACCTGAAGCAGAGAATATTCACAGGGAAGGAGTAGTTCTGGCAAGGACATGCATACTTCCACATATTATCAGAAGTGTGGGAGAGCTTACAGGCCCGAATAATCCTAGTTTCCCTTTTTCTGAGAAGCAGGAGGAGAGAGGAGCAAAGACTTGACACAGCACTCATGTGACCATTCACAGAGTCCATTTTCAGCAAAACATGAACAAAGTTCAATGCAGCATCACAAGAATGATGAAAAAAATAAAAATCCTTCAGCTTGAAAAGCGAATGAGAAGGAAAAAATACAGAGAAGGCTGAGAGTTGACTGCACGACAGCGTGTAAGAAACTACACATGAAAGTCTACACAGAGGAAAAATTTGATGAGTCTTTACATAGCAGACAAATGCACTGCGAGATCCAAGGAAAAGGAGTCAATTGGACTTCTCAGAAAAATTAGGAGGAAAAATAACTCATAATTTACTGGCTGAGAGAACAATTCACTACTGAAAGAATTTATCAAGTGCAGCAGATTCTCCACTACTGGCGATTTAGAATCAAGACTTCCATTTCCATCCTGAAAGATGGAAGTTTTAGGTTTAAACCTATTTATCAAGGGTAAAAAAGACTCAAAATGACTGGGAACTGTCACCATCCATCTTTTTGCCTGAAAGCAGGATCAGCTATGCAATTGCCACCACCAGTTTCAAAATCCTGAAGTATAATCTACTCTGTTGCTTTGCTGTCCCTGTTGTTCAAACCTTTTCCTAAATGTCTGATATAGAACTTGATACAATTCAAGTCCACCACCTGTGTTATCATTACTCATTAAGAACTGCATAGTCCCTTTATCTCTGCAGAACCTTTTAAATAAAAAAACACAGAATTGTTATGACAGTCCTCTCTTTCCCTGTCTTCTCAATTTATTTTTCTTTTCCTGTGATTTTAGGTAAATTTTTTAAATCTCTGATTATTCTTCTTATTTTTTTTGGGGGCTCCTCTGGATTAATCATCATCCTTCTTAAATTAAGTTACTCCCAAACTGGTAGTCTGCAGTGTGAATGTGAGCATGGAAGCTGAAAAACAGTAAAAACAAGATAATTGAGGAGTTATGCCTAATCCCACCTTCAGTAACTAGATTTCAAGCAACAATATCTATTCTGAGAATATCATGTTACCAGCTGAATGAAAGATAAAAAGTCCATTATGCAAAGAACACAGGAAAACTAGGGAAATAAATTCTAAATTAAATAATCTTAAAATCTGTGGAAAAACTCACCATAAAGCAATGCTTTAAAAAAACCCCAAAACAACAACAAAAAACCCTGCTTAGATCATACAAAGGTCAAACTGCACATTAGATTTGTGCTTAGCCTTCCATCAAGTTACAGTTAAAAAGCATCATTACACACTCACATAAAAAAATGTAGTATAAAAAAGGAAAAAAAAGATGTAGGAGGGATTACAGCACCATGTGGCCGTTCATGAAACGTGTACTTTACAAGGCAGACCTCCCATGATGTTAGAAAGTGTTTCATGATGTGTTAGCGAAAAGTACAGATTATAATGAACACACATAAAGACACAGTGTCAAGGCCCTGGACGTAAGTTTAGCTGACAGTTCCCTACTTTTAAGAGCTTACCCAGAAGGTAATTTTTTTTTTTTGGTTACCATATTTTTAATGACATTTCCCTAAGTGTGTATGTTTTTTTTTTTTTAAAGGAGAAAAAAAATCCCACAACGTAAAACTACTTCAGTAGATAATCTTAGGCTGCAATCATTGTTTCAAGATGTTGATTCAAGGAGGCATGCAAAGAGCCCAATCCCTCCCACAGCTGAGCTGTATAAAGTCAGTGCAAGCTGACTCAACTATTGCTCTTTGTACAAAGTATATCTGAGTTTGCATTCAAAGGGTCATGGACATTCAGCATCTTGTTATGCCAGCTCCACACATCTGCCCAGCACACTCTTTTCAAATGCCAGTGGAGCATGGTTAACACACATAAAAGGCATGTTCTGTAAAACACGAACATGCTGTGTGGCCTTACTTGCTCCAGAGAAAAGAAGAAACAATAATTCTCAAATTACTAAAAAATCTGAGTGTTGTGACAAAAATCTCATTACTCTGTCTTAAGACAATGAAAACAGCATCACTGAATCCCTCTGGTTTTACTGACCTCCAGTCAGTCTATAAAAAAAAGTGAAATTCTATTTCCAAACCAATGGACCAAAGATATACATATGTAGGTTAAGTCATTGCAAAGCAAGATGTTTATTTGCCAAAAAGAATTTGTTAAAGTGTCATCCAAACCTTCCAAATGATCAACAAGCTAACATGCAAGGCTTCCAAACACAAGCTGCCAGCACAGAGTGTGCTTCAGCTTTCAAACACGCAGCTTATTCACATGACAAAGTTAATTCACCAAGATTTACCTCCTTTTTGTTTGTTAGTTATAGGCACATTTTGCAAGAACAAGAGAACGGTGTAACATCAAAGTGCTGTGTTAAAACGCAATTTTTGGAGCTGCTTCGGTACGAGAAAAAACACAGAACTAATGACTAACAAAAAAATCCCAGCAACATTCAAAAATCAAAGTTAGTTTTGGGCTTATCCAGACAGAATTTCTCCTTGTCCATCCCCGCCTTCAGATAGCATGTGATTTACTGCTACCCATAAGTCAGGATTCAGGTCAGAGTTGAAGGAAAACGGCCAAACTGACCAGCACTGCTGCATGTGACACTGTCTGTTGCTACAGCAGCTCAATTCATTCATTTTTATTAGTTATTGTTGGCCACTGTATCTGTGCAAAAAAGTAATAAAAAAATATTCAGTAATGCTGATACAGACTGTCTACCAAAAAAGGCTTTTTTCAAGAAAAACAAGAATTTTACACATGAACTCTACTAATGAAAAACAGAAAACTGGAAATATTTCTTATGTTGATTCTAGGCACTAAAGGCAAGCTCCTTCCCAAGCAGAAGATCCAGTAGATCTTTCTCTCCTCCCTGAAACCTGTCTCCCCACACTTCTCACACTGAGCAAGGACACAACAGAGCTGGGGCTGGCATCCAAGCAGGGCACAGGGAGGTGACTGCTGGCTGTGGCCCAGCAGAAAGTCCACAAGCTCTGTTTTGCATGGCTTTCCCTTCAGCAGATGCACCTGCAGCAGTGTGGTTGTCTCAGAGTCTTCTACTGACCTTCTCAACATGGTTTGAAAGTGGCCAACATGTTCAGAAATTATTTAGGGATTGGGGAGGGGAGGGGATGGAAAGACAGGCAGAACACCTGGAACTGCTGCATCGCTCTTATTTCTTTAGAAACTTACGCCAAAAGTGAAGTATTGTCCCCTCCCCTCAAGCACGTGCACATATATGCCAAATACACACCCTAGATATTAAACTGCAGCTGAAAGGAAGAAGTGGGCAGCAGCCTGACAGAGCAGAAAGGATGACTCCTGACACACTAGTGCTGGGTGATAATTCATCCCGGCTCTGAACAAGTAAGATACACTGAACTGAATTATAAGGGCTAATTAAACTGTAAAATTAAATGGAATCGGTGTTTTATCTCTGCATCTCCTTAGCACACATCATAGGAAATTTTAAAGGAGCTAATTCCTCAGCGGCCTCTAGCTACTGCAGGAAGTAAAGAATTCACAGCTCCAGTGAGACATGAAAAAGCCTGTTTCACTTCCTGGGTGGTCATTTTAATGCTTCTTCCTGCTCTGACTTCACCCTGACCTGATCAGCCAGCTTTTAAACAAGTAAAACTCACCAGTCACTGACAGAGGCATGTCATAAGGTTTTTACACACTCACCTGCAACATTCACTTACCCCAACACAGGAAGGAATGACCAAGCTTCCTGCTCTGCCTGAACTGGGCTCCGTTAGTGCGTGCTTGGAAGATAAGAGTTTGATGTTGGAGAGAGACATGCTGCCTTCCCGTGACCAAAGCAGGAGTTGTGCAATTTGCCATATCCCTGACTCATCCTTACCCAAAACCATGGCCTTGTCACCCCCCTCTGCATTCCTGCATGAAATGTTCTTCCCACTTCTCTGAAGTCTGTGACACTTGGAGCACACACCAAGTGTCTTGAGTCACTGTCCAAGGACTGTTACAATTAATTCAGCAGAAGATTACTGAGAAATCGAGTGGGGCTTTTCCACAGACTTGAAGCTTCTTTCTGTTTCTTTTATTCTCGGACTAAATAGATGACAACAGGCATTTATGATAAAGCACAGTGAACAAATTGCAGCTATTCTGAAACAGCTTTTTATCTCTCTGCAGGTTATTCTGCTTCTTCACAGCTTCTGCACTCCAACACTGTACTGCCTGGAACTACCAGCAAAACCCAGAATCTCAGCAAATGTATCAACATATAAATCTTTACCTGCTTAGAGACATTATTTATTATTTACTCCTGATTAACACTTTGGATGTTTTTCCCAGCAACATTAGCATATAAACTTCAAGTCAGAAAAAGACAAAAAAACCTCGGAAACCACAAAAAACCAGCACCACCTTCTACAAAAGAAACAGTCTTGAACTGGACTGCATGGAGTAGTCACCCTCCAGAAGCAAGGGGTCATCTCCTAAAGCTAGCCCTAACTGCACTGGATAGACTGGGAACAGAAGCTGCAAAACGCTTTGAATAAAAGCTTTTTCTGTGACAAGGGCTATGTAGAAATTCACTAACATGAAAGAAGAACAAGAGAGTTCTTTTATCTTCTGTCTGAAGCTGGAATTAATTAGAGTTACGTGTGTAAAAATTCACGTAAGATTTGCTTTCATGTACCCTTTTAAGATTTACCTTTTTGTCTGCCTCTTTGCACTATGGATTGAGAAAAGATAGTACTGAATCAAAAGATAAAGATGCAGGAGAGTAACAGGGGATTCATTTACTCAGCACACAGGCACTCTTAAAAAACTGTTCAAAAATGAGGGGAAAACAGCCTTGGCAAGCATTCAGGTCAGGATGAGATTTTCAAGGTTTTAGAACTTTGTTCAGCAAAACTAATGCTGCTTCAGAAACATGCATGTACTCAAACTCACCACTGAAGGCTTAGCTCACTTCCACTGGAGATTTATTCTGGAAAGAAGATACAACCTTTTTTTGTTTTTACTTGGAAACAATCATAAGTAAATGCTGTGATACTTTTCTGAATAACCAGAGAGCTTAAGTGCCTACAGGTCTATAAGTGGATACAGGATACAAAGGCAGAAAATTCCACTGATTTGTCATTGCTGCTATTCACATCAATAGCAACGTGATGTGATGCTAAAAAATGTTAACATCTGACCCCCATTCTTTCAGTCTGAGGAGTCGTGCATGACATTCTGCCAGATGAGATGGCAGTAAAGCTGGGGCAAACTGAAAGAACAGTATTCCATAGACAATCTGAGTCCAGCTAACCGCTAGAGATAGGAAGGATTCTATAAATGAATAGTTTAAAGAAATCAAGCAAAACTGGAACACTTTCACAATACTGTAATATTTATAATGTGTATTTAAATCACATCCAGAAATTCCTGTAAATGCAATACTTGACAATCCCTTTCCTAATGAAATCACTTAAAAAAAAATCACCCTAGAATTAAATAACCGAGAAAATATAAAACACGCTACTTCACTGTTAGGTTTAACACTGCTAATACATTTTGAAACTAGGGACTAAAACTTCCAAAAACGCTCAATTTATCAGAAAACACTAAGAAGTGCTATACCACTACTAAGCAATGTTGATGCAATTCAATGCTGTCTGATTTAGAAGACTCATCAGCCTTTTCACTACTCTACATCTACTAGTTAAAACAAGCATACTCTCAATAAAACAAAATATATGTTTTTCAGGTTTGCAAGGAAGAGTCAAAACAGAAGTTACAAATAATTTTATACATCTTATGTAACTCTTCTGTCACAAATTGGTATTGTAAGAAAAAGGTAAACACACTGAAGATACATCATGTATACACTACAGAAGAAACAGGATAGCTATGTGGCAAGGATGTACCACAGGTATAGAAAATGGGATCTATACGGAAGAGCAAGAGGTTAAGACTGTTGATCTTTTTCTCACATACCCGATGTTGAGTACCATCTCTGAAAAATCAGTCTAATCAGAAAACACCCCTTTGACCCTAAGGTGTGGATACTTGTTTGATCTTGCAGTTTGGAAGAGAAAAGAGATCATTTACCAAAGTGTAAAGTCCCAATGATTTTTCTTCTTTAAAGGTAATAACATTAGAAATGGAACTCTCATGGAATCAGAAGAGAAAACACAGAAGATCAAAATTTTGTTTAACTCTTCTTGTTCCCACGTAAAAAAATCATGCTCATAGTTAAGTTCCATATCAAGTGAATTTCCAATTGCTCAAAATATTTTATTTTCTAAGAAAACAAAACTAAACACACCCCTCCCCCAATTTTATCATTTCTCACTATGCTGTCTACTGACGCCTGAAGCCACGCACTCACATTACCACGTAAACAAAATGCTGAGTATTTAGGCAAGCTCTTGGAAAGATCTGCAGTACATTCATAATTCTACAAAATTTTTTAAAATCTAAATGCAAGGAATCCAATCTGGTGGCACAGATAGCACGGTTCCTGAATATCATTTCCAGATTAAATTCACAGCCTGGGCAATAACCATCTGCAATCAGCCTTAACCTCTGTATCCTGGCTAAATGCTAACTGGCATCACTCATTCAAGTCCTTCCAAAAATTCCTTAGAAGTTTCATCCAAATTCAATTTTCTTCACATTCCGTGCTATAAAAGTCTCTAGAGTCTTGCTGCATACTTTTAAATATCTGCCAGAAGAAACTGCACTCCCATGATACAGAGCATAATCTGTTTGCATGGTTTAAAAATACTTCCATAGCCTGTGGAATGGGGACTGTTTTGTCAGAATAAAATCAAATTGGTTAAATTGGTGAAGAGTCCTTCCAGGCACAAAATTAATGAGCTCAGTGCAGTTTTCAATCTCCTATTAGTATCTGGCTATACAGAGATGAAACGTTAACAGAAGTGTTCTGCCATTTTCAAAACACAAGTGCACAGTTTAAAGACCTAAGTTACCATCTCTTGCACGTTGATTGGAAACACTGTAAATCACAATCATCTCAGGAGGCAAAAGCATGTAATAGCATCCTGGCTTTTCACAAAGATACTGTACATAATTATGCTATAGAAAAGCGAGTGTGCGGAAAAAATCCCAACAACTTCTGAATGTGAATTCTAGTGCCAGAAGGAAGGAAAAAAAAGTGCACTGTATTGTTTACAAGTAAAAGAGGGGAAATGTTTTATGTATTACAATGAATAGAAATCAATGAAAAAGATTTTTGACCAAAAAAATGCCTTACCTTGAAAAGTTGAGGAAATGAACATGTCTAGTGAATAAATAGGGCTGCTCAGCAGTACTTATGTTTTTAATCAATTCCATCTAAAAAGAATTAACAAATCAAATTTTCCACGTTACATCAATGCACAACTTGAGACAAACAAAACTTTCAAACAACATATGATGATATAATTTTCAAGTCTGAATTACTCAGGACCTCCTTCCCCACTATCCCTCCCAAACACTGTTATCAAGATAGCATGATGAATACTTTATGTCTAAGCAAGCAGGGCTGAGCTGCTGACACCATTCTGCTACCATGGAGCTTATGTACTTCCAAAACACTTCCAGAACTAGGTATCAGTTTAAGCAAAGGCATAAACTAAAGGAAAAATCTAAACTCTTCCTAAATCTGCAAGAGCTTTCCAAATGGCAGCTGCCCTCTGAAGACACTAGCTCTATTCACCCCAATGCCAAAAATGTAAAACATCTGAAACTGTAACAGAAAGTGGGAGCTGAGCCAATGGCCATTTTCATGTAAGAATAAATGCTGCCAACACAGCCAAGACACCAATTGATTTGCTTGTTTAAATATAGAAATCAGGACTCGCCATTCCTTTTCCTACTACAACAAATTAGGAGTAAAAATTAAATGGGCACTTTTAGAAAGATGATGCTAAATTCTAGTTCAGGCCCATTCGCATAATGTCAATTTTTAAAAAAATCAAATAAATAATTTGAATTTTCAGATCATTAAAATGGAATAATGTAAACAACAACATGGAAATTATCATCTGTTTTGTGTAAGCTGAGCTCTAGCTATGACTTACAAGAAATTGAAAGTGTCTAGTGAAGCGCCATGCTAGAGAGTCAATGTTTCAGTTAATTTTGCTTCCTTCTTATTAATTTCCAAAGATTTATTTTCCAATTTTCTGTTCTATGTTCAAATGCAGGCTATGTTATGGACACTGAACACAAACGCACTTGAAATGACAGGTTTATTGATTTTAAAAACAGGGTAGTAGAAAGCAGTTCACACACTGGGAAAAAAAAGCGGTAAGTCTGTGAACCACACGTTCTGGTTTGAATCATATCAATTTATCTACTAAATTTAAACACCATTAAGAAGACATTAATTTAAAAAATGTATTTCTTAAAACTTGAATGCTACAGTTGACATAGATAAAATAAGCAAAAACATGGAGCACAGCCTGTTGTGGGGTCAAAATAAAGTGACTGGCATGTGTGGAGTTATTAGCAGCAAAAAGAGCATGGTAAAAAATTCTGCCCATGCCATAGCAAATACCAAACCACATTTGAGACAGCACTTGCCAAATTTTTTTCCCTTCTATTGTCCAGTTTCAATACACTGATATTTTGCCACGGTTTTTATACTGTGTCACATCCTACTGCTTCTTACCCATCTGTCATTCTCCACTTCTTCCTAGAACACATACCCTGCCTCCTCCTTTCAGCCAACACAAGCTGTAGCCATTGAACTTCTAGAACTGAATAAAAAAGTGCACAAACTAGCATTTTCTTTACTTTCCCTCTGTCTTCAACATTTTTATATGCATACATGTACGAAGCAAAAAGTTCAGCTTGTCCATCTTCTCAGGATGGACCTTCTCCTGTCGAATTAGTTTGAGTACATCGAGGCATATTAGGTACAGACCTTATAAACGAAGACATATTAGGTCTGAGAAATTATAGCAAGGTATATCATCTCTGAAAAAGGCTGTAAACCCAAAGAAATGGAACATAAGATGAGATCACCAAAAGAAAGACAATATAGAGGGAAAAGCGAAACAAGAGAATATGGAGAGATGTGCAATTAAAAAAAACTTTAAAAAAGAAATTTAAAAAGAAGAGTCAGGAAGGGAATAACTTTCCTTCTCTAGTTAGTCTTACATGGAGTCTGGACTGTTTGATTCAAGCACAAAGAGGTCTTTACACAGCTTCTTCAGTAAAATATAAATGCACTGGGCAAGAAATTTATAAACCTGAAGAGCAAAGCTTGTCCAGATCAGAATTAGAAAGCCCAGGAAGCTTTGCAATATTTAGCACAAATAAATTGAGTACTGTTTGTTCATGCTCTGAAGAGACAAAGACTTTCCTAGCAAACCCAACATGTCAACATTTCTTTAGAACTGGTAACTCATTATATTCATTCACCTTGCAGAACCAAACAATAGGAGACCCTGGAGCCTGTGTATCAGATGTCTCAATTGGATTTTTTTTGTTGTTGTTTTTGGTTTTGTTTTTTTTTTCACTGAGACAAGTTACAGGAGAAGTGAAATTCTCAGAACTATATGAAGCTTTGTGTTATTTTTGCATTTTACTTGTGTTGCTCTATCTGCATGAAGTAAGGAAGAAAGATGGCAGAAGGAAGTTACTGATCTGGTATAAAAACTTTATGCATGCCCCCATGGTCACCATTGCAATTCCATCTTGGAATAAATGAAAAAAACCTTACTAGACTATAAATATGGAGATATAAAGATACCATACAAAGTAATCCCACTAAATTTAAAAACACAGGAAGCTCTAGTAGAATACTGCTAGATAAACTTAGCAGGCGGTATATGTGAGTGTTACAAAGCACCACATGAGCTTCCCTTGGCTCACAGCTGTCCCCAAGGCTGGCACCAATTTGCTATCAGGAGGCAGATTCACACGAACCTGCTGCTGGACAAGCACAGGCACTCCATTCTCAGGAGCAAAGGGAGGCTGGAAAGACGCATGCAGAGCAGGACAGCATCTGGCTCCTGGCTTTTTTTTCATCTCTTGCTACCAAACTCAATCTCTTGAGCTATGATAACAGCTTGCCCAAAAGCAGAAACAGAATTTTGTTTTGACTTAGAGTACCTTCATATTTAGACACTTAATGATCAACTGGACTTGTAAGCAGATGTGGATAAAGCTACAATGTGCATAAGAACAAACAAGCAAAATCCATTCTTTCAAAAACCTTGCCAAAAGGGTAAGTAAGGCTCAACTGAAACAACACACAGATGTCAGGAGAGAAAAATAAATAACTGTAATGGCTCATGGCCACATGCAAATTGTGGCCATATTTCCCATGGGCCTCTCCCTCTCTCATCATGCTGTCCTGAACTGATTTCAGTCTAACGACCAAAATGTATTGCCCAGAAAGACATAGTGATCTCGCCATCCTTCTAAGATGATGTTAAAGAAAAACAAAAAACAACAAAAAGAAAAATCACCCAGTGTTTCCCAGAAGAGTAAGTTTGGTTGGTTGGTTTTGATTGCTAGATCTTGTTTGTTGTTTGTTTCTATAAGATGAAACACGAAAGAAAGAAAATAAGAATTAGAGGACCCACAGAGAGGAACAGTGAGCAGAGGATGAGGGCTGAAGAAAACAAGTACTTTTGGATGGAATGGGTGATGAAGGAGAATGACATACAAGTACAGATGATCATGTCATCCTAAGTTTGAAAAGAAATAAAAAGGTATAAGCAGCAGAAGATAAACAACCCTGGCAAACTCTGTTAGGGAAGAGATGAATCAGAACACATCCATGGTTGGAGGGAGAAGCTGTAGAAATATCTGGACAAGTCTGAAAGGAGCATGTACCTGCTAGGATTAGGGCCCATAAAGAGCCATTTATCTTTCTCACTGCTGCCCAGAGCTCTCCTGCAGGAGCTAGGTAGCTTCAGTGAAAAACTGTTGAAAAATACACTAATTTTCTCTTGAAATTAACTAAATTGCACCATGGAGTTAATGCTGCTAAAGAAGGATCCAGAGAGAGGGAAATGCCAAAACATGAAGAGTGTGTGTGGAAGCCAACCACAGCAGCGGGTGCACTGTGCTCCCCAAGGAAAGGGAAGCATCACACTGCATGGCTGGAGTCTGCAGAGATGCTAAGCCACAGCAAGCATTGGCCAAGACCTCTGTGGTGTGATCAACACATTTGCTGTCATTCCATTCAACCCCTCAACACCAATAATTTTAAAGTATAGTGTCTTTTCTAGAGTAACATCCTTCTACCACTGTGACTCCTTGCTTAATCTTTTATTCTAGTTCTTTCTCCTTAATTTTCTGCACTGATTTTTAATTGGGCCCTTTGAAGAAGACCAGATTCACAGAGGCAATCCTGTAAATCACAACGTATTTTTGAAGCTTAAAGCCCACCTGAGAAGGAACACCAAGAGGCAATATTCCAGGATGAGAAGTTTTCCCTTTATCTACTGTCCTACACTACCACTGTAGGATCTCAGGTGGCCATATGGAAGAAATCAAACTGTGATTGCTCGGCATCATCTGCATACTTGTAATGGGGTGGTGCTGCATTGCAAATAATTCTCCAGCAGATGGCACCGTGAAGTGACTCCAAGAGGGCTGGATGGGGCCCTCCCTGAGAGGGAAAAAACGTGGGGGATGGATTTTCTCTAGCCACGGCATTGTTCCTGCACAAAAACTCAACTCTGGCCTTGGAGAGAGGGCACCCTTCCCTCTTCTGGAGATGGCTAGTCCAGTCCCTGTGCTCAGAGCAGCACCACTTTGTTTGAGATTTGCAGTAAGTAAATTCTACTGGGAACAAATGGAAACAAGCAGATAACAATCCCACCCAGACAACAGCCAAAATGTTACCTTTTTTTAAGATGCTGTATTTCACTGTGAGAATTCGAGGTCAAAACATATCAAAATGGTAAGACAACTGGGATTTTCCAAGGGTGGTCTGCTGGATTACCCTATGGTCTCCACTAATATTGACATGAAAATTACAAAAAAAAAAAAATTCTGCACCTATCTTTCTTGTGAGGTTTTTACCTTCTTCCACTGCTTTCAGTCTCTACTGAAGGCATGTAGGGCTCAGGAGGCACAAGCACCTACAAGAATTTTGGTGTATCATTTTCATCTCAGCACTCATTTCCATAAACAACTCACAACTCCCAGGAATGAGACTAGATCTTCATTTTCAGCTCTCAAAAGCTTGGAATGGTTTCAGGAATTTCTTCACCTCCCCAAGCTGGTATGACCAATTTTCTGTCTTTAAAAGCATTTAAGAAAATTACTGATGGATTTTTAGTGCGTTGAACTGGAATTACATATAAAGTTGCCTGTAAGGCCATAATGACGGGTGGTAGAAGGAAACAATCTGAGCATAAACTACCAATTACTCTTGTATGTGACTGATATTCGTATATCTATAAGCATACTTATTCTTACTTCCCTGAATGCAATAAAATGGGAGTGGGTGACATCGGGCACGGGAAGACTGCATTTTGCAGCAGTTCATGTGGCATTTTACAGCCACATCAATTAGATTAACTTTAATATTATGTGTTATTTCCTGTACTTAATTTACTTGAAAATACTACAGCAAATGGCAAGGCACATATTAATACATCTGTTTCCAGAAATCACTCCCTTATGCCCACAGATGTTCAAAGGCTGCACTTCTAATTGCTGGCAGACACACATAATTTGGGAAAACTTCTTAGTAGGAAGGAGACTGGAAAAGGCAATGAGAATATGGGTTCCAATTATGTGCGATCCCCACAGTCATTAAGAACACCTACATGCTTAACTTTATTTAACAACAGCAGACTGCAAAAGCTAAATATTTACAGAAAAGTCTTGGCTGGATCAGGGCTTTAACCAAACACAGGACAGACAAATGACAGAAGGAAAAGAGACATATCATCTCAAGTGAGAAGCCCATGCTCATGCTGGAAGCCTACAGCCCAGCCAAGCTCTCTTTTTTCTTGTTCCAATGCCTGGAGCCTGAGATCACTCATTCCCTTAACTTCCTCTTGTGTACACCACATTAAAGGTGGAAAAAATAATTTATTTTTTCATATTCTGCTCTTAAAAATTGAGAAGACAACTAAAAATGCCCTAAACAACAGAATAGTTACTGTCTCCAAGCATGTTTTCTGGTGATCAAAGGCACTTTTCAGCAAAAGGACTCATTAAATTATGAGCCTATTTTAACTATGGAAATTAACCATAAATGAAAATAAAGAGACTCAAATTATGGCAGAGCAATCTATAGAGCAAATCAACAGCTCTGCAGCAATACTTCCACCACATTTATTGTCTAGTAACTTAACCACCTGTGGAGTGCAAAAGGTAATGAAGATAATTATCTGTCCGTGTATTGCCTGCATTAAAAGTAAGTCTGGGCCTCTCTGGATTCTCCACGTGCTGGACTAAAGCACAGAAGTCTGTGAAGAAGTGATCTTGTATCATGTTTTAACAAAGGAAAACCCATCTACCAGAGAAAGACAGAACAGAACTGAAAGGAAGAAGCGGATCATAGTGAAAGCTGGCGATTACTAACACCTGAAAAGACTTTTGGGTTTTAGGATATGTCTCATAAGATACAAATAAAACCCAAACAGCCCATAACACAAAACCAGCCATACCCAAAAAAATCCCATATCCTAGCAGAAAAACTAACCAGACAGGCTCTGTAGCATGGGATAGTTTGCCCCTTTCTGATGGGACCATACTGCAACCTTCCCAGGCTGCGTGGTGCTGCTGGTAGGATACAGACAGGGATGCTGCAGCAGGTGCAGAGCAGGCCTTCCCTCCGCCACAAGCAGGGGCAGTGAGGGGACACTGCTCCCCTCTGCAGCCTGCTCTGGTGTGTCACACCCAACTGAGCATAGCAGCTGCCTTCGGGCTGGAGTGGCAGCCCTGGCCGGCTGGTCCCCACCTCTGTCTGAACTGGACTGGTGTGGAGTGTTAGGTCAGCCAGCTGCGGTGGGACCCCAATGGACACCCTGAAGGGGAGGAAGGTGGGAACTGCAGGAGCAATACCAGCTCCTAAATTTTCATTTGGAATGAACTGCTGCATCTAAAATAACAAACTTGAGTTCACGAACAGGCTGCAGGTAAATAACCCCCAATCACAGCACAATGTCACTGGCAGGCCCACATCCATATTTTCATCATCGCACACATCCTTTTGCGGTTTGCAGGCTGCTATTTCTAGAGGTGACACAGGCAGCAATTGCAGCCTTTACCTGATCAGCAGGTCAAAATAGCAGCATTGGGCAATGTGCGCAGCATCTGACTACAGATGTGCGCTTTAAGTCTGAGGTTTTCCAGCACTACTTGTATCAATCTACTAATGGAAGTGATGCTTACAGTGGGTACGTGGTTACCCTGAAGAGAAGAAAATTTAAAAACCTGGACTTTTCACAGAAACAAAGCTGCAAAAATAATCCTTCTGCAACTTCAGGGGAACAAAAAAAAAAGGTGTCTGCGTAAAGAGGTTTTAAGTGGTATTTTCATTTCCCTTAATGAGAGTTGTGCAATAAACATGAAAAAGATAAGCTAGAAGGTGAGATAGGATCAAGGACATGTCATATTATAGCAACATGGGTTAGCATGGGCCTGGGAAACAACTTTTTGAAGCAACTGATTACTAAAAGTGAATTAAGCAAGTAACCAAAAAAGACCCTTTTAACTATTATTTGCTCCTGCTCTGTTTAAGACCTAAGCTAGGTCTGAATAAGCTGTCCTGGTTATATGATAAATGGCTGTGCCCTGCAGATATATTAATACATGCCCCAGATACTGTTAGCACTTAACTTCACTGTACTAACCTTTCTTGCCTCGCTGGTAGTCTAACTGCTATGCTGACTAAACTCAAGAGCTGTCTCACTGGAAGTTAGTTTTTCTGCTTAGCTCCCACATTATGTTGTTCTTGGCTCTGCCACCCATTTCTCTTCTTAACTGAAGTCACTCAGAGAACGATAAATTCTGCATGATTACTCAGGACAAAGTAGCAATACATCTTTTCAATACGATTTCTGCTAGCATATACCTTTGTTTCTCAGTTTTGCACACATAATAAGAAAACAGGACCTAAGAGGAGCAGGAGTAACTTACCTGTTCATTTTTGGTCAGTCTTGTTTTGTTATGTATGTCAGATGTAACCAGGTTGAATCCATGTTTCTCTGATAAAATTCTCAAAAGCAAAACCACAGTTCGACTCCCACACTTTCCAACTCTGTTGTAGACCACCTGACTGGGGAAAGGAAGTACCTAAAGAAAGATTGAAAAAAACAAAGTCAGTATATCAATATTTTTGTTTCCGTGTACCTCTGAATCATGTTTTGACCTTAAGCCAACAGACACATAGAGAATTTCTAGGGTCCTGCCCAGGTCAGAAGCATCCACTTCCTCTAGCAAGATAGAAGCTCTTCAGAAGAGAAACGACATGGCTCAGGGAGGTGGCAAGGTGAGATTTCCCCCTTGCGATGCAGTTAAATGTAACAGATGGGCAACTATTCCAGAAATACTCTGTAACTTGATGATGAGCTTAGCTTACTGCTTGTAATTTCAATGCAAATAGTCATCTTCAGTTGACTATCTCCCACAAAGAGTTAAAAGGAGTGAATTTGCACTACAGTTTGGCAACTCAAAGTCAAGCTGACATAATGCAAGAGGAATGGTTGAATTGCAAAACTTCAGCTTAAAAAGAAACAAAAGAAACCAAACAACAACCAGTTGCACAAACCTAAAATTAATCAACTCTTTTAATTTCAAATATAAACATGAATCTTTCAAACAGACTCAGAGAATAAATCATGCCACTGGTCAAGGATTTACATGCAGAATAATCAACAGAGGGCCACAGGGGGCCTGAGGCCAACTGGCATAGTCTGATCACCTTAGTACAAGTAATGTTCATTAAACCTCAGAATAGAACAGCCACATCCAGCCTGGCCACTGGGAATGGTGTCCAGCCCACACTAACTCTTGCACCCTGCTCTCCTCCCCAGGAAGCCAGAACAAGCGAGAAGTAATTCAGTGTCTCATAGTACAACAGATGCAGCCTTATTTTGTTCCTGGATGATGTCCATGGGCTATTGTTTCAGCAAAAGCCATTCTGAAGTCACACTATTGCATTAGACAAGTATTTGCTGTATAGCATAGAGAAGCATATGATAATCTATATTTATTTCCCAGAGGAAACTGTTTCCAAGCCTTTAAATTGGCTAACAGAGTCAGGAGCTCAGAGTTTCACCCAGTGGTCCACATACAGCACTTAAGGAAAGACCATTTTTCTATGAAGACAACGGCACAAAATGTTTCCTGACACAGGGCCTGCACCTGGGTTCCAGCACAAGGAATGGCCAAAGTGATGGTGTGCCTCAACACAGTGTTACTTCTGCTGTTGATGCCGTCATATTCTCCCAGCAGAAGGATTTCTAACACAAAAGCAGTCAGATGAGGCATATGGCACTTTTCAGTGTACTGTACTTCTTCACTTGTTTGAAAAGCTAATAGATCTTTATCAGGGAAGCAAAACGATTCCTCAGGCAACCCTTCAGACTACTTTCAAAGAGAACTGACAACTAGAAAGAATAAAAGAAGCAAAAAATCTGCATTCCCTTATATTTAATGGGAACTTACTGGCACTTTGCTTTCAGTGTTACACTTCATGACCAAATGAATATTACTACTGTTACTGGTTGCAGTGTTTAGGATATCCTGCACTGCAACATAAATGTGGAGGCCATTTTTCTCCAAATTACCTTGGGAAGGACTAGTTATTGGGTGATCATGGCCTGCGTTAAGCTTTCCAAGTCGCAGGACATTGCATCTGCTGATTCAGCAAGCAAAGAAGGGCCCCTCAAGGCCCATACAAACCCCACACAATGCACCAAGTCTTAACTATTTCCTACCATTTTTATAGGGTTTTCTGTGAGAAACATAGCCTCCATATTTCTTTATCAATCTTTCCTTCAGAAGCCTTGTTTCCTATGAAACGCAAAATCTGTGCCTCAATTATTAGAGAACTCCAATTTAACATCTCTGTGCTACAGCTGTAGCTAACCTTTCCCAAAACTACTGTTAATGATGTCTGGAAGGCTAGTATTTGAACACATTTTATTATGTCAATTATCACACCATAATGAAAAAGAACACAAGCCCTATTCTGGATTGTCCCCTTTTTGGTTCATTTCTTTGCATAACAAACACTAGCATCACTATTTGCCACAGCCCTGCAGCACCATCCACACCTCACTGTAACTCGTGGAATGGGAATTACTCCTCTGCTCAGACATATGCTTTTGGAATACTTTGCTGTGTAAGTAAGTGAAAGTCTTCAAGAGAAGTGATAAGTAGATGCTGACAAGTGCCAGTGAAGGAGCAAGAGCATATACACTATATGTTTGCCTAGCATCCCAGAAATTAGATGAATGATGAGAGTTTGTAGAGTTACGGAAATATTTTAGAATACTTCATAATTATTAACTGCTTTGATTTTTCTAGCAGTTTGGACTAGGCAAGACAGTGAGCAAACTTTTTTCTTTATTGGTACTTCAGTTAAGTACAATTTTGCTGCATACAGATTACAGTCAAGCTCTAATTAAATCCTTGACTGGATTATCCAGTAACTTTGAGTGAATCTTATAAATATAATTCTTTAAAAACAACATAAAATTAAAGCAGACCTTTGTAAATTCTCTAAGTGCAAAAAACTTCATCAGCTTGAAAAACTGACAGTAGTTACCAAGTTCGGCCAGTTCTCACATCTGTTTCTAAAACTCACCTTCCTAGGTAGCACAATTCTGCTCTGCACACAGACAATAACCATGGTAATCCCCAAAAAGAAACCACAGCAAATACTCACTGCAGATAAAGGAACCTGAAATAAAGGGCTATTATTTTCAGACACTTGTTTAGCTTAAAGGAGACCAGTGTATCAATGCCTGGGTTCAGTACATAGCCGAATGCACAAAGGTTCAATCGGACAAGATTCAAGATAAACACTACAGCTCAAAGGTCACTTCAGAAGAACAATCATGAGTGGTAACCAAAACTTCCCTCGCAGGACTGCTGAATGTGGTTGGCTTTAGGAGTGCACTCCTGAAGCTCTGCTCATGTTTCATCTGTTTACGTCACCATTGCACTTGTCACATCCAAATGCCCCGAAGGGTGTGCCCAGTGCACAAAGCCATGCAGTACACAGGCTTCTGTTGTACAAGTAAGTATTTGTTTAACGTGACCAGTTCCCTTAGGATGCTGCAAATCTGCTTTCTGCATTTAGATAATGTCAGTTATTTCTTAGGAGAAGAAATATCTCCTCCAGAAACATGAGTTTGTAGCAGGCAAAACTAAAAATGCAAGAAATGGAACACTTCCCCAGAGAGGAACTTTCTTTTTCCCCCTCATGATACTCACAAGAGACTCGGACAATACAAGAGATGGTGGCAGAGAAGACACTTGAAAAGAAGGTTCCTATTGTATCAGCAGAAACAAGGTGGAAAACAGCAGCTGGACATTTATAAAATGCTAATTGGATTACATTTTATTACAATAAGAGTAGGTATCATGTAGACAGACTAACTGCTGAGGTGATGCTCTGGCAACTTGATATTCATGTAGCAATATACACAACTTCAAAATAATTGCAGAGTGACTTTATTGAGCACTGCATCAAAGCCCAGAGGTAATATAAACAATTTAAACATGTAATTCACTTTGGAGTTACATGAATTAGCACTTTCAGCCATAAAAAAGTAAAACCCACAGTGTAATTACAACTGCTCTCTCCAAAGGTTTGGAAAGCTATATGACAATTTACTTGTCAGTTCAAACAGGTTTTTTTTTCTTTTGTTCCACAGTTAAAGATGTCAAGAACTGCTGTGAATGAAATCAAGAAGAAAAAGCAAGTTTAACCCCAAATGAACTTGCATTACAGAAAATGACTGTCAAGTACCTCTGCAGAGAGGTCTGCCAGTCTCAGAAAGGGAGCCATTCAACAGATAACCTGACAAAAGCCCAGGCTTTCATCTTCACTAGGGGCTTTGTCTACAGATAAATCTTTGCACCATAAAAAAAAAAAAGAAATGGGCTGGATAATTACTTGCAGTGTCAGTGATGTAGGGATTCATCCACAGGCCTAAACCATTTTAATTTTACTGAGACAAATTGAGTACAATTTTGCCCACTTGCCAAAAATTACCCAACCCAGGTACAAGCTGCCCAGATGTCAGTCTCTGACTCATGTCAGAGATGTGTTCTCAGAAAGCAATCCATTATATTCACAACTTCTGCAAGTAAGTGACCCGTGTCCTTGTATACAAGTAGGGCCAGAAGCAGATGCCAGAAATGGCTTCTCCTTTCTGAGCAGACACTAACCTGTGGTCAGGCAGTGCTCCGTGTTTATCAGGTGAATAAGGCCAACCAACACAGACAGTACCAGTAAGACTGTGAAAACAATTAAATATTTGCTGACATCTTTATACAGCATCACACCTTCCTAGTCCAACCTCTTCATTTTCTTTTCCTGTCCAACTGAGATAGAATTATAAGAATTTAAAAAATGGCTTAATTGGTCAAAGGAATGGTCCATTTGAGTCATGAGAGGAGGATGATACTCATAAGGTAACTACAAACCTGAGAGCTGTCAGCAGTCCATTTCTCTCCAGTGTCTCTCCTCCTCCTCCAGTGTTCCCAAAGATTACATATGGCATGTTAGAAGGCACATCCTTGCCTGCCGCCTGAAGAATTTCTTACACAACTTATTCCAGAATTTTGTTACCCACCATGCACTCAACTTTTAGTTCATCTTCTACAATTTCCAGAGAATATCTGTTCTCACATTGTGGATTTCACAAAGACAGATCAGATAATTATTCAGTAATCAGCTTTGAGATCTTCTTAGATACACTGGATGCCTCTTTTTAACTGAGGTTTTTCACAAGCCTGCCACGGTCTTTAAAGACAAACTCAAAGGCCACTAAGAGACAGCCTTCCAAACTTAAGTTCAGGAATTGCTGCTCAAAATTTCATTCCAAACAAGTATCAAGTAGCTCACTTTTAAAGCAATAACAACGAGAAGTTGCTAACACAAAGTTATGTCAGCAGAAAACAGGACCGAAGAACGAACAAGGGAATAAAAATAAATTACTAGCTAGCATCCTCCTTCCCCATCTCAACCACATAGCTCCAGTTACATCAACATTCACTTGTAGAATGTAGTGATGTTAGAAAGGGATAAGCTTTTTGAATTAACCAACTCTAAAGCAGACCAGATAGCATGGTCTTCTCTATAGGTCACTGAAAATACACTAGAAACCACAAGAAATGGTAAGGATTAAATTTGTTTGTTTTCAAAGTTTAAATGCCATATAGCTACAGTGGAGCACTGAAAATAAGGCAGAAGAGGAAAGAGAATATTCTTCTGTTGCATTTTCATTAAGAAACTAATTTAATCGAAAAAGGATGACTCTCTCCCCCACCCCAAACAATGCATTTCATCTGTTAGACAGATGACATATTTGGAAGACTAAGTTAATATGTGTTCTCTAATGGTTCAACATCCCTAAGTACCAAGATAAATTGAAAACACAAGCATGGAGCACAAGGAGCAAAAGGAAACTTGGTTGTAGACAGTCCTCAAACTTATTAAGACTAAAGAAAAGCATTACTATGAAGTGTTTGCCAAAGCGCATGGTCCTGACGTGTCCCACAAGACAGATCTGTGTAGCCAAAATCAAAACTTCCAGTAATTCTTCTGTGAAAAAGCACTGCACACTTACAAATCTAGAAAGATCTCAGTTCAAAGCATAGTAAAGTATCCCCATTAGGTCTCAGATCAGGTCCTATTACAAGATACTGTGGCTATAGAAACAACAATAGTATCAATAGCAACCTGGGAAACTTACAAAGAAAAGGTAAAAGATCCAGTTTTTAATGTTTAAAGTTTTGAATGCATCCTGTCAACACATTTGGGTTTGCTCATCTTATACCTTACCACTGATTTACCTGTCTACAACAGCAAGCTGCAGCAGAGCAAAACCTCTGCACCTCCAATCTACTGCACAAGACTCCCCACACCACAGGGAGTGCAGAACCAGCTTTATTTCAGGCATGTGAAGTTACAGCAACATAGCAACATTCAAACTTGGCACATGTATACGAAGTCAAACAGGTTGGTAGAGAGCAGGTGCTCTGTTCACTCAGCAGTTTCAGGTACTCACTGATGTTAGGCAGCCTCTGGAGGTGTGACTGACACTCCTGGCTTTCATCACTCAACAACACCCACTCGTACTTAAGAGATGGCAGCTCATTTCCAGTTCCTATCAGGGATGAAGCACGTGAGAGGGAATCACCCTACCAAATGGATAATTTCTTGGGGATGGGGTACAACCATCGCCTCTAGATTGATCCAATCTTTTCCTTTTGGCCTTTCATAACACAGCATGCTTTTCAACCTCTTCATTCTTATTGCTTTCCTCTGCTGTTTGCAACTCATTCACCTCTTCTGGGACCAAAATCAGATACAGTGCTGTATCTTGTCTCCCTGGTGCCAAGGAGAACTGAACACTTATTGTTCATGTCTTGCAGACATCTCTTTTTAATACATCTCAGTATAGAATTTAGAAGAATCAAAGCATATGGTACTGTCAGTATTATAGAGAGGGGTGCAGAACAAAGCTATTGCTCTTTTTCTTCTTTACCCTGTATGAGTGCACGCAGATTACAACAGAAAAAGAACTGGAAGAACCTCATTAGCTTTCTTATGAAAAGCAGTATATTTATCTCTTACTTTTTAAGTTAACCACTTTGTGGAAGTTATCTTTCTGGTATGCACCTACCTCATAAGAAGATAAAGGAGATGAATTATCTAAGAACATGATAGTGGTATTTGTTGAGAGAACTAGCATGAGTTCAAGTAGGTTAAGAATTTTAGTGTCACTTTAATCACCCCATTTTCCACTGGAAGGTTTACCATGTAATATCAAAAAACCCTTAAGCTGCAGAATTTGTGCAGGACTGATTTTAACTCCAGAGCAGCATCACATTATATGTATCTTGGAACTGTAAAGTTTAAAACGGCTGTTTTTCCTTCTGAGCCCAGGGTTTTGTACATTCTGTGATGTGCTCAGAACACACTGGCACAGTTATTCTCTGTTTAAGTAGTAAATCCTATCACATCCAACCCACATATTTATATTGGATACTTGCAAAATGAGAGATATTAAGTAACTAAGCCTGGTTTAAAAACTTTTTATAATACTTCACAGCACTGGCATTCCCTTAAGTAACCTCACTACCTCATGGTTGTTTCTATCCTTCCAATACGATATTCACAAATTCACCCTGGGAGCCAATAATACTGGATTTGAATGCGGTGAGTGGTAGACTGAATAATTTATTCCTCTATATGCACTTGTCTTTCTTCACATTAAGGTTTAACTCTTTGGTAGCTACTGTGGTTGGCTATTGATGAGGCTGCAGCCAGTGCAGCAACTCATGGTTTCACCATTGCCAAAGATCTGTCACGCTGCATTTCAGTTTGCCCTTTACTTTAGGCTCCCTTTCAGTAACTCCACATTCTATTTTAAAGTCTCTAGCGTGCTTGTCTTTTCCACTTACTTTTCACAGACACTTTATAAGTCACAGTATGAAATAAAGGTTGTTTATAGCCATAACTGGATTTTAATTTTGTAAAACAGGCCAGTTCTGCTGGACTGTAACCCACGGGCTCTTTACGGATGAGCTGTCTCTGACGTGCTCTTGCTCTGCGTACTTCCAGGAACTCAACGGGAGTTCCATCACAGCTCCTGTAGGTAACACATACAAATCTAGTTCATGGCATGATCTCTTTGCCTGGAAGGAACAACATCAAGAAGCACCTACAGGAAGAACAGCATGCTGCTAGCAAACTCTTCCAGCAGAACCAGAGCTCAGCAGAAATCACTGTGTCATCTAAAATGACTCAAAGGCCCAAAATGTTTTCCCTTACAGACCACAATCCATGTCTTGAGTCACAAATGGATCTTGTGATGTTGAGGATGATGCGCCAGAGGCAGTGATCGAGGAGGCCCAGCATAAAGCGCTCCCATTTCACTCTTCTGCACTTTGAAATTATTAATCTCACTTGCTCAGTGGCAAACCAAACCTCATTCCTGCTGACCAGGGCGTGACTCCTTTTCATTTCAATGGAGGGAGCTTCTCCTTTTATCTACTGAAAATCCCCAGTAGTGCCAGCCACAAAAGCATCCACACTCCCCCAGGACATCAGGATGCTGTGGGTGCTGTCCTGAGAACTACCTTTTCATAAGCACACTTGCCCAAACTCCTCCTTCATCCGAATCACCATGATACTGCCACTCTCACCACTCTCACACAGACTTCTTCAGCCCAGTCACAAAACCCTGTCCTCTTTGCCTGATGTTTTGACTCTACTTTTGACCACGTGTAGGCACAGTCACAGTCTCATATCTGGTAAGCTCACGGCCCTTATCAAGTATTTCACTGCTATTTACCGTTTCCTGAACTAAACTTTATCCTTTTTTAAAGCCTGAGTAGAAGGCTGCCAGGACCTACCAGCTCATTTTCAAAATCATGCAGCTTTCAAAAGTATACTAGAATTCTTATTTGGTGGTTGTTTTCTTCAGTTTTGTAAGAGTCCCCAGCATCCCAAGTTCCAGATTTTCTTTTTCCTTCAAACATCAGAGCTAAGAAAATCCTTTCAGTCCAGGATTTAAGAATACCATTAACAAATATAAGACTTGTGGTAGAAACGTGAGTGGTACTCGACTGAGTCTCAAGGCTTACCAAGATCAACCAAATCAATTTGTCAGCTTCAAAAGATACTCCATCATGTTGCCCCTACACGGAAGGGCAGATTTTTGTTTTTTCACTAAAGGTTTAGGTCATCCAGACCCAGCAGCAATTGGATTTTGGTATCATAATCCAGTACTGTCTCATAAAAAGATAATGAAGGTGGTTATGATTGAGTTGCCATGACCTTCTTGTATGCTATGCTAGTTTATGAATACCTTCCTATCATGGAAAGAAGGAAAAGAAGAGAGGAATGTACTAGACAGCTGGAAATCTAAAACTGTAATGTCTAAGAGATATTCATGTGCTGTGTAATAATCTACACAGATTATTTGCAGGTGACCAAAGATCATCTCAGAACGGATTACATTCTAAATTTCAGTGAAAGCACAGAGCTTTACTAGATAGCCTCAGAAACTGTCACGATTATGTCTTGTGTACATTTTAGCTACAGTATGTGACATAGAACAAAACCTACAGGTTGCAAATCTGGTGATATTAGAATTTTTTCATTTTGGGTAACAGTGGGTAGGCTGCTGTGTTAATGCCAGAGGCAAGCAAGATCCACATTTAACCACACATACAGTGTGGCAAATAAAGTACCAACCAAAAGACAAAATATTTTCCAAGCATCTTTGAAATTAGATGAAAACCACAGAGTACTGTAGTAGTCACAAAACCTGCATACCTGCTGTCTCCCTAAGTCTTTCAAAATTTAAAGGCTACAAATGTCAGGCTTAGTAAAAATACAGCTCACTACTGTTTAAATTTTTGCAGGACATCAGCACACACGGTATCCCTCAAAGATTTATCTTCTTGTGACAGGCAGTCTGGCTTTAATTTCCCAAGTCTCTCTGTACTTCCACTTACAATCAGTCAGCCTTCCCATACCAACACCTTTCTGATATACTATAAACTCAACAAGTATTAAAAAGCAAGTAATCATCTCTATTTTGGTAAATCATGGAATCAAGTGATTGTTTTATCCTTAAGATTCTTGAGCAATAAATTAATACGACCAAAATAAACAAATTAGTGCTTCAGTACAATTCAAATATTTGCATGATCCAATTCACACTTAATAGTACAGATTCAGTTCTAGCTTTTGGATATATCTCCATACTACTACTGTGCTATATCATTCGCCACCTACTTCAACAGGATTGCAAAGAATTATGTATAGCAGACAATGGGAAAATCCTCCATAAAAAACAGATTTTTCTTCCTTTGAGCTACTGTCATTTAGAAGGAATGAAAACACAGTTTTAAAAGAACATAAACCAATTATTCTATAAATATTTTACACTGTGTGCTTGTTTTAGCTAGGGTAGAGTTAATTTTCTTTACAATAGCTATTATGGGGCTGTTTTGCTTTTGTGCTGAACATAGCATAAATATAGAGATACTCTGTTTTTGGGAAGACGGTGTTCGTCTTCCCAAGTAACCGTTACACGTGATGGGGCCCTGCTCTCCTGGAGGTGGCTGAACACCTGCCTGCCCATGGGAAGCAGTGAATCAATTCCTTGTTTTGCTTTGCTTGTGTGTGTGGCTTTTGATTTTCCTATTAAACTGTCTTTATCTCAGCTCATGAATTTTCTACCTTTCACCCTTCCCATTTTCTCCCCAATGCCGCTGGTGGGGGAGTGAGTGAGTGGCTGCGTAGGGCTTGGTTGCTCACTGGGTTAAACCACAACACATTGCTTCTAGTAAACTGAGGGAAGTGGAGAAATACTTTATGGGTTTTTTTAAATCATAGTATTTTATTGACCGTACTAGGCTTAAAAGCTCAGTTTTACTGTAAAACAGTGCTTCAAACTATAAAGGGGATCTTTGTGGTTAAGGCACCTAGTGAATTCTCTCTTAGTATTTATCAGCCAGGTGCCAGGTTTGGTAGCCATAGGAAATTACTCACTCTATTTTAGTGTTGCTAAATTTGGACAATTTTTGCTAGCTGAAAATTTGTACATTGCACAATAATCTCAACTCTTCATTTTATAAGCAGGATAGAACATTTTTCAAATCACTGAAATCTCTTCCAACCTGCCCTGGAAGGATTGCTTCAAAGATTATCCACCAATTTTTCAATTAAAGCTAAACAGTTTCAACCTTATCAAAAACACATACACTACTATTCATGCTCTTAAAATCCCTAGTAAGCAGATACCTAAAAGGAAACAAATCTTGCTTGTTTCTAAGTGTTGTGGGGTTTGTTGTTTTGATTTTTTTTTTAAATTGGGTTTTTCTGTTTGGTTGGTTGGTTTTAAATCAAGCACTTCATCCCTAACAAATCAATCACTTAAGACTGTAGAGGGCTGAAGGGTTAAAACCATGTTCTCATAAGGGATGACTAGAACTAAAACACTAGTTCAAATGAAACAGGAAGTACCCATTAAAAAGTAAATAATCAAAACTAAAAAAAATACAGAGCTCTTGGCCTTTATCTTAATACTGCTATCAAAATACTTGGAAAAAATAAAACTGACATGAACCTGATGAACACAAAAACTGAGTGTAAAGGGGGCAATATTAAAATCATCTTTTAGCATGATTTGAAGTCAAATAAAAAAGAATAAATAATCTAGTTGACAATGGAGAGTGACAAGGACTGGGTACACTATATACACACCAAAGGCCACTCAAGTATTCTGCTACCTTCTCCCGTAAGGGTGAACATGGTGTTGGCTAAGTTAAGGACTGGACTCGATGATCTTAGAGGTCTTTTCCAAATGATTCTATTATGCTATGGTAGTCTTGCTCCATAAGAAAAACATGAACAATTAGCACATAATTACTAGCTAAGAACTGAAAGATTGGTGAAAAGAGTATTTATCCACTTTCCAGCTTTAAATCAATAAAATCAGATCAAATTTATTTTGTGTATGCCTTTTATTTCTATTCATTTTGACCTGATCCTGACTCCCATCCATTTTTGTATTCATTTAAAGTTTTGAAGCACTGTCACACATGCTAAACACAGGGTCTTGCTGACACCTAAACAGCTGCCAAAAGACACTGGGTCCATGACAGGCATCCCAAGGGAAAACCGTCAAGAAAAGGTGAATGTACTACTTCAGTGTAACTTATCTTGTAAGCCATGTGCACAGCTCCCTCACAAATATATGTCATCTCTACTGAAAGAGGGACATATCCTAATGCTCTTGCCAAGTTCTGAGGGAAAAGCTTTCAATCAATAACAACAGTAGGTCTGATAAAGTTTGTGTCCTTTGTCCTCCAAGGCCAGTTTCACCATCTTGGATAGAGCAAAAAAGTCTTGAGAACATTTGATAAGAATTTGATTGAGTATTTGGTCCAAATACTCAAAAAAATACACCTGCTTTATTTGCAGAAATGCTCAGACATGAAATTTATCAAGTGAACACCATCAGTCATTAATGAACATCCATTTCAAAGGTGTTTTTAAAAACCAAGCTAGCTTCATCAATCGGCATTGCTTAAACACCAATCTACAGAAGGAGGATAAACAAATGATCACTTTGCAAATCTTTTAAAATTTACATTTTCAGACGCTTATTAAAAAAAACCCCAGGAGGTAGTGAGATAGAGATACGAAATAGGAGAGAAGAGTCCACTTTCATTGCCGATGTAGAACCACTAGCAGTGGTTGTTTTGCTCAACTGTATTCTTTTTCATCTGTCACATTCTAACACCAGAAACACCAGAGGCGTGCTAGGGCTACTGGAGGTTGCATCTACCTGCAGAGAAGCACACACAGACCTGTCTTAGAATTCAGGAAAAATCTAGGATTAGTCAATCTTGTGAAGTCTTTAGCGCCTAAGGACCAAAGAAGAGTTTGTGTATTGGGTTTGCAGGGCCAAGTTTTGCTACTGGGGAGGGGACCACAGAAGCGGCTTCTGTGAGAAGCTGCCAGAAGTTTCCCCCATGTCCAACGGAGTCAACACCAGCTGGCTCCTAGACAGACCCATTGCTGGCCAAGGCCAAGCCAATCAGGAATGGTAGTACGGCCTTAAAATGTGATAACATTTTAAGAAGGAAAAAAAGTTACTGCACAGAAGTAATTTGTGGCCAGAGAAAAAAAGCCTGAGAATATGTTAGAGGAACAGCCCTGCAGACACCCAGGTGAGTGAAGAAAGAGGGGGAGGAGGTGCTCCAGGTGCCCAAGATGAGATTGTCCTGCAGTTCGTTGTGAACACCATGGTGAAGCAGCTGTGCCCCTGCAGCTCACGGAGGTCCACAGTGGAGCACAGATCCACCTACAGCCCATGGAGGAGCAGGCTCCTGGAAGGACATGTTGACTCATGGAGAGAAGAGCCCACACTAGAGCAGGTTGCCCAATAGGACATAGTGACCCCATGGGGGACCGATGCTGGCTGGAACAATCTGCTCCTGAAGAATTCCACCCTGTGGAAGGAACCCACATTCAAGCAGTTCATGAAGAACTGAAGCCTGTGGCAAGGACACACTGGAGAAGTTTGTGGAGAACTGTCTCCTATGGGAGGGATCCTGCACTGGGGAAGGGAAAGGCCTCCTCTTCCTGAGGAGAAAACAGCGGCAGAAACAAAATGGGATGAATAACCTCCATTCCCTGTTTCTCTGCGCTGCTGGGTGGGAGGAAGTAGAGAATTGGGAATAAAGTTAAGCTTGGAAGGAAGGAGAAAGATGTTTTAAGATTTGTTTTACTACTCTACTCATTATTCTACTCTGATTTTGATTGGCAGTAAATTCAATTAATTTCTCCAAGTTGAATCTGTTTTGCCTGTGACTATAATTGGTGAGTGATCTCTGCTTGTCCTTAACTCACGAGCCTTCCATTATATTTTCTCTCTCCTGTCTAGTTGAGGATGGGAGAGATAGAGAGGCTTTGGTGGGTGCCTGGCCTACAGCCAGGGTCAAACCACCACACCTAGACACATTACCTTCATATCACTGGCAAGGGTAACCACTGCTAATCTTCAATAGTCAAGTAAACCTTTACTGGGGGAACACCTTAAAAGCTGGCTCAGCTGGTCTTTAAGGAAGAACCAGAACCGCACCAGGTACAGAAGTGAGCCAGGCTTTTGTTCTTTGCTTGCACTGAGAAAATTGCTGCTGCCACCTTTATTTAAAAAAAACAGACCAGTACCCTGAACTCCCGAAATGTGATGATACTAATTCCTTACTCAGAGAACAAGTGCTATTTTCAGTCCTTCCACGAGGGAAAAAAAACCACATGGGTATTTAAAAAAATCCAAAGCTCTGGCACCTAGCCATGACAAAGAGCCAAAACTAATACAATTTCCAGCAAACACTGGAATGTACTCTGCAGAACAGCTACGGTCCAGTGCGTATAAACTGCTGGTGGCCTTTCCCTACAACTAACTACACACTGCCCATATTAGCTACCACTCATTTCAACCCCAGGCAATGCATTGTTGTTCATTATTTCCACTTCTAGTCTTTAAGCATTTTGTAATGAAATATTTTTAATGCTGGAGTCAGAACTGATTTATTCTGACACGTTTTTATACGTTGAATTAAAGCATGCACAGACTTTAACCATCTGTTAGTTTAAATGAAGGCAGCTATCAAGTCATGTGAATGGAGGCTACTTGAAAGACAAAAACAATTACAGTGAATTTCACTAACACCCGCAGACTTCACAGTTCAGATATGAAGCTGTAAGAGGGTAAATAACTGCACTTACCCAAAAACGCAATGTGTGAGATTTACAAAGCAAGAGCATTTAGTTCAAAACACGACCCCCAAGCAAATACAAGGAATTATCTGGCGATCTACCAATTCCCACCCATGTTTTGATTACAGGAATAAAAAACAAAACAAAAAACCCCAGACCAATCAGGAATAAGCAGGCTTGTCCAAGCGATAATCACAATGATCCATATTTTATCAATGTTTTTGAAACACGGGCAAATACTTCAAAAAGCAAAACGCTCTTAACTTACAGAAGGCTGTATAGCCTCTTACTCCGTTGAGCTTTACACCAAGCTTTCAGGAGTGAGGATGATTAGAGGAAGCCCACAAACTTAACCAACTGTAAGAAGCTAATCGGAGTACCAACCCAACCAATCAATCGCATACATATCTATTCAGCTGGCCTTTCTACAGACAACTAAGCTGCAGCTGGATGAGGCTGTGTGAACATAGCCCAAAATTACATGTTTAGACAGGCAAAAGACATTTTCACGATGTAGACAGAAAAGTGTCTGGGTTGGATAAATCTGTTCAATTGGTACTGCCCATTGGAGTATGGATCTCATCCACAGCACCATTAACTGGTAAAGCAAAATTCCTGAAGTACCAAAATCTGAATAAAGTTTTCAGGGTTAAAAGCTCTCATCTAGATGACAACCTTTTCCTTACTAGAACAGCTTGGCATTTCCAAATGCTAATGCAAGTATGAGAAATACAGGTTTGGAATAAGCATTGCTTTATTCTTCCAAGCAGAGTACTCGCTCTGGAGACACAACAAACATAATTCTTTACTTCATGCAGGCTGCTGTACTCCTGAACAAGAGAAGCAGCTGGTACTAAAATAAAAAAGTATTTCAAAGGAACTAGAGAGTACTAAATAGATTTTAAGTGTGAAACATTTGTTTAGCCTTCGAATACCTGTTTCCCATCTCAGTTTGCAATGATAAACATAACAGTTTGATTTTGTCACTTCTGTCTACATCCATTTGCTTTTGTAACTGAGTACACAAAAAATTGAGTAATTTGTGTTGGAAGAAAATCAAATGTACATCATGCCTCCAAGTGAGCTGTCTGAACACTGAACAGTGTACAAATACTCATATATCAGCTGAAAATAGATTTTGTTGCACAGAAAAAAAGGTGAAGAAACCCAGATTCCTGTCTGTTTTCACTGATAACTAAGCTAAGTGGAATTGCTTTCCACATTATCCTCCTTCTGCTGACGAAAGCCTACTGTTTCACACTGCTGCACACGTGGTTGATCATTTTGACTCAAGGCCTGCTAGCTCAGGATGTGACTTCATGGTCAGTTGAACAGAGATGAGGGAGGGCTACCACCAGAGGCAGTGGCTATTCACACCCACCCCATCTTTACCTACTCACTCTCACCTGCTGCACTAGCATCCATGGTGGGCCACAGCAGTGAAATAATCTGTCCTTTTGTACAGTACTGTACTATGCAAAAGGAGCTATAATAGGCTGGAAAGACAGGTAGAACATAGTATCAAATCATGTTTTAGAGAACAAACCAACACAGGGTAAAACAAATGAGAACTAAACAGGAAAGCTTAAATGCCTGCTTTCACTTTTTTCCTCTTGAAGAAACTATCATGATGTCCCTCCTAACCTGAAATGTCATGAGGTGCCATGATGATGTGAGGGGAAAAGCTTATGCAGCACAGTCACATATGATAGGAACTGTGAACCTTATTCCTAAAAAAGGGCTCATTACTCTGATTAATTAAATTTATCCTACTGACTTGCTTCAAGTATTGTGTTTGCAGCAGAACCCATGTTCCAGGATCTGCTGCCAGCCAAAGGCCATCTTCACCTGCCGGATTAGCTCCGACTGCAGTGTCTTGGTTTTTTGCATGAAAGTGCTGATAGACGAAACCACCAAAACCCTGCCTCCCCTCGACTCCAAGACAAAAATTCCATTAGCTTAATCACAATGAGTTTTAACCCAAGTTATCTACAAACATCTGAAAACACTTGGGATGGAAAAAGTCAGAAAGGCCACGTGCTCAGCAGAGTTGCTTGGCACACAAGTAAACATACAATGAGTTAAAAACAAAAGCCAAAAAAGTAAGGATAAAGCAAACACAAAATAACAGCAGCTTACCTTTTGAGGTGGTGGTCCGTGGTCATCCAGATAAGTGGAATTTCCTACAAAAAGAAGAAGGATGCAAATAAACAAAAGCCATCCAATGCAACTTCCACACTTTACAATTCATGGAACCAGTGCACTTCTATCCCACTGGTTTTGTGATGTTAAATAATTCAAGGAAAATAAATTGCCTCTGCTTTAATTTTTGATTAACACGTAATTTATTTTGACTACATTTGTAATACAAGATTAGATGCACATTTTCATCTTACCAAAAAAATTATATGTACCAAGGCAGTTTTAATTAATCAATCAGCATTCAGTCATTTGTATGACAAAAAACTGCCAGCTGTATCCTTGTACATTTTAAGCAAGTAAGCACCGATAACTGCAAAAAGTTTTCTTAAATAATCAAGTATCAAAAGCCTTTATCAGATTTTGGTCTGATAGAACTGACAAGCATTTACTTCTCTCTCTTCTAACTGTATTTTTTCCAACCTCCAAGCTACTTTTTCGTTCCCAAACAGTACTGATTGAACAGGAGTTGTATTCTGATGTAATTGCACCTGCCTTTTCAAGATGTTCTTTTAATTCAGACAAGAAGCTTCAGAAAAAACCAAAAGCTTCTAAACAAGTGCACCCTTCTTAGCTACAATAAAAAAGGCAACAATTTCAGACTTTTCACTTGTTCCTTACGAACACACACTGATACATAAAACACACACTCTCTCACGCACAAAGACTATCTTCCCTGTAACTGCCCTTCCTGAACCCTTCTCCTGAAGTATTAATCACGTGCTTTCCCACCATCATCTAGCAGATGATGAAACCTTGCAGCAAGCCTAAAAGTTCCCCTTGGGCCACACATGCCTCTCCTCTCAGTCATCCTCCTACCAAAGACAGCAAAAATACTTCTGCTCTAACCTTTCATCAGTACAAGGTATAAGAGTAATTTTTACAGGTGCTTACTAGACATCCAAAAGTTACACGGAAGAGGACTTTAAAAAGCTTGTCCTGCTCACGAGCATCTCTGCTCCTGGGGAATAGGCAAAAAAACACAGGCTAGTGGAATAAAGCATCATTCAGAACCAAAGGACTTTTTGCTTGACAATTTGGCCAAAACCCTCATTTTTCCAAGTGCCAAAACCCCTCCCAGAGGTTTCTGGATCCAAGAGGCAGGAAGGAGATGTTTGTGGGTGAGTGTTATGGCTACAGAACAAGGAAGGGGAGCTTTAGTGTGGAATATTCAATAGCACCCGCAACAGTGCTGGAAGTTGGTTTCAGCAGGAAAAACAGGGAGCTGGAAGTGGAAGGGCCACCATTCCCTTGCCCAACTTTTGGGAGAGGTAGCTGCCACCTGGACCACACTGCCTTGGGGGGAAAAAGCCTGGTGGCCACCACTGCTGCCACAGCATGATGAATTTCTATGTACAGCAGTTGAGATTACTTCTCAGAAGTATTTTGCTTTCTGTTTTTCCTCTGGTTTTCCAGCATATGTTATAAAGCCATGAAAACTTCAGTCAGAAGGCTTCCAACTCATCTAAAGGGAAGTCCCAATACCCCAAACATGTTCTATTACAGATGTATGTTGATCTTGGAAGAGTCTGAGCAACTACAAAAGCCTGAACAGTAACTTTGTGATGGTGATTTGAAATCACGAATCATCTTCTGAAGCATACCAGAAACTCATCTCCCTGTATATTTGACACAAATACCCACCCTTTGGACAATCCAGTTGCTTATTTAATGCCATAGATAAAACAGCTGATGCTCTACATTCAGGATAATTTCTTTATTCATTCCTCTGCCATTATTCTAATTGCCAGGGAAGAAATTCAGCTCCCAGACTGCTAAAAGAGATGGCAGTCTGGTTTTCTATTAGAGTAGCTACTCCACACACAGTGACATGGACTTGAAAATTAGCATTTCTCCTCCCAGTTAATCTGGGAGGAGAGCAAGGAAAACTTCTCATTCAGGATTTACCTTTCCTGTAGAATCAGGCTGTTACTAGTTCATAGCAGCTTACCCCTCTTTGCAATTAGGCAAGCAGAAAGACTGACACTATTGTTGATAAAAACATTTCTGATAGTTTTCTCACTGTGTCAGGAAAATTATTTGATTTTGATATATAAAAAAAGTGATGTTTGTTGTCTAAACAAGTTAATACACTAGAGAAATGATAAACATTAGATGAAAACTACTAATTTTTTTAAAAAATTAGCAAAACTTTAGGTTTTGTCATTGGTATTAAGGTGATTACAGGAGTAACAGGTTTTTTTCCTTGTCTCCCCAAAATATATGCAATTTATGCTTACCTAAATAAAAAGGAATATTAACTACGTGTGTATTAACCATCTTTACCAATCACCTATCACAGGCAATTTTGCAGTAGAGAAGGACTTGAATTACCAGTCAAGAGTTTACACAGCATCTTATAGAGCAGCATCAAGAGTGTCAGAGTTATATTACAGAAACATTTTTGAGATAGTCCTTAAAAATCAAAGGGCTTATAACTAATTTCACCTCTCTGTATCAGTAATCTATGTTCTTAGTATGCAGACTGCATTTTCCTTCCTTGGAAATTTTTTAATGAGCAAAACTACATGAAAATATCTCTAGCTTTGAACATATGACCTGCAGATTTGATTTTTGTAATCGAAATGTTCTTTTTTTCACAGCACAGTCTAGTTACTACTGTATCCACTTAAAAGACAAGAGTACAATTATGGGCCATTTTATAAAGGTTTTTTTCATGGCAGTTGCTTGCTCAAATTTGGAAGCTGCAAACTGATAGAAATGAATCGCCAGGCAAACACAAGCGAAGAAGGAAACAGAGTATCGATCGGAAACCTGGTCAGACTAACTCACAGTGAGCAGAGGACGGAAAGCTGCAGGCAGTCCCCACACCCTTACACTGCCCCAAACTCCATGTGCAGAGCTAGCTCCCGTCTCACGCCACAGCTCCTCCTTCTGACTGGTTCGTGTGCCTGAGGAGCAATCTCGGCATCCGTGGCTTGCCACATCAATTTAACAGTCTGAATTCTTTTGGGTTCAAGTTTTAAATGAGAATTTTTTTTCAGTAATAAAAGCAAAACCTTTTGCTGCATGTTCCATACCGTACACTAAGTAAAATACACTAAAATGACTCCACAAATCCAGCTGCAATGAAGTGCAGTAGCAGCCTGTGAGGTACACCAGCCAGCTCCTTAACCCCATGAAGCCCAGCACACGCCCTCACTGATCATCGCATTATAGATCTCGGCTTGCTTCCACTCTGTCTACAAAACAGGGGCCACAATACAGGAGCCTTAATGCGTGCAGAAATAGAATGAAAAATGTGCACCTATGCAAAAGGCCTGAAAGAAAGATGATGACTTTCTAACACAAGAGGCCATGAAAATCTTATTGACTCCCAAGCTGGGTATTTACAAGTTTTACAAACTTTAAACAGGGTGCCACTTTCACAAACAGGGCCACTTTTCACACAATCCATACCAGATTAGGTTAGCCTAAAAACAAAAGAAAAATTCAGCACTATAAAAATTGCAACCATGGAAAAGTACAAGGTAAAGCCAATCTATGAACTACCAGCTACTAACAGCTGATGTAGCAGGAGAGTTGCACAGTAAAAATCAGAGACTCAGGAATGGATACCAAAAGCACCATACATAACCTCAACCGTTTACTACAATTGCATTAACAAGCTTATCTAAGACGGAGAACATTATCATGCAGCTTTTGTATGCTATGGCACAGACAACACGTGTTTGACATCACTAAGTGCCACAAGAAGAGAAGAGGCTTTCTATGGTGGAAATGATGAAGTGATAGGAGAGTCATCATTCCTCACTAGGAATCTTGTCCATTGCCCCAAAGCAACCTATAGCATTAAATTATTAGGATGACTGGCCTAAAGTCCTTTAATAAAGCTTTAATAAAGACATCATTAGTCTTGTCTGCTGACCAACAAGATGATTCTAGATTTTTTTTTCCTGGAGAGGAGTATTTAGTCTTCAAAAAGAAAATTTTCTGCCTTCCTCTGATAGCACAAAAGTCTAAGACATTAGGAACAAGTCAGACAAAATAATAAAGTCTCAAAACAAGTGGTATTATGCATTCCACAAACAAGCTCAACAGCACACTTGGGCTGGCTGAACACGTCTCCTTCAGACTCTGCCAGAGACAAAAAAAAAAGTCAACCTTATTATAGAAAATGGTGAATACATGGAGGCAGTCCAAATTTTTCCATAATTTATTATCTTTGAGGTTAAGTGAATCAGCTGTATGAAAAATCCTTGGGGAAACCTTGTGGTTATGTTCTTTTTTTCTTGGAATCACTGAAGTGTGGGGGTTTTGTTTGAAGCAAGCCAAGTTTAAACAGAGAAAGATGGTCAGTCAACCAGGATTAAGGGCAAATATTGCTGTGTACAGTTCAGAATCACAGATAACAAAAGTAACTGCAATTCTGGAAAAAAACCTTTCCAAAAAACGACTGGGGAGTACAGGAATAGGAAGTAAATGGACTTATGTGTGAACTGAAGACCCTTTGATAGCAACTGAAACAGCCTAACTCTACTTGAACAATTCAGATATCCCATGGAAAGAATTGTGTAAAGATAAGGAGAGAAAGCCAACACTGAAAATGTGGAGTTTGGACTATTTTTCCAGAGCAGGGTTTTCCCTTGTAGGGAATCACAAGCAGCAGTCTAAGGTAGCTGAGATCCAGCTAACGCCAAATTTCATTTGTCTTGTGAAAATCCTTCTTTGTTCTTCTCACTTGGCCACCATCTCAAACTTCCAGGCGCCAATACAACCTCTACTGGCAAACAATCCCTTAGACCCTCTGATGCTTAAAAGAAAGGAGCAGTTTAATAGTTGTCTGAGGAGTCTTCTGGTCTGGAAATCAGACTTCAAAGAAGAATTTCCCCACCAAGCACCTCTAATCATTAAGAGCTGCACCTTCAAAATAAACTGAAGTGCCAATGAGTTATCAGAAGAGGATAAATTCTGCTCTGCTTCCTTCTTTATTTTTTTTTCCCCTCCCAATTATGCAGTGGACATCCTTAGAAATTTCATGTATATTTACACATCTGAAATAATATTAGTTTCTTGGTCATCATGTCTTGAAGCCCTTTGTGGTCCAAAGGCAGGAAGGGGGTTAGGAACTACGACTTGAAAACTAGCAGATTAGCAGAATGATGTTGCCCACAGCTCAAATCTAACTTGAAAGGAAAAACCCTGCTATTGCTGAGGTCAGCACAGCCACACCAGCTTTCATAGAGGAAAGTTTTTGCAGAGGTGTACACAGAACGTTAACACAGCAAACACAGCAAAACCCCACTGACCAGTCTGCATTGGAATACAAAGTTACTTATTGCCATTTCTTCCATCATATGTAAAAAGCTGTGTACCTACAATTGGCTTCCTCCGTCCAAGACTAACATCCTATCAAAATTTTCATTTTTGACCACAAAAAAAAAGTAAAATAAATATTATTTTTAAAAAACATTCCACAATGGATTTTTTCTTCCTTTCCTGCCTTTAAAATAATTTTAGTTATTCTTAGTTTTTAAAATCATAAATACAATAAAACCAACAACAGCAACAAAAACCAACCTACAGCCAAAAACCAAAACCAAACCAGCACCAAACCCACACATTCAATTCACTCTACAGCACTGCATACAACGAAGGTAAAAAGCTGGAACACGACAAAAATACCTATTTTGCTTTATTACCCAGTGAACTGAACCCTAGAAACTTCATCATGATACAATTCAGATGTGTTTACCTGCAAGTTTCATAGTTCTAACACAATTAGGAGAGAAAGTGACAGATTTAAGGAGAGTGTTTGAAAACTTACTGGCAATTCTGCATATGCATTATATTGGAAGTACTACTGGAATACAGATACAAAGGGTTTGAATAACAGGAGATTCTAAACCAATGCAGAATATAACATACGTCAGATGGCCCTCCTCTTGCAAAGAGAGGAGACTGCAGATGGCAAAGCTACTCCAAAATCACAGATCCTCTCTGAATTGTGAGCATTTAAAAATGTACAGAGAGGTGTTTAATTTAGTTGTTTTGCCAATAAACTGCTTTATTAATACCGGTGGAAGGGAGAGAGGAAAAAAATTTACAATAAATCAAGAAATAAAACCAGCCCCACCAGGTACTTTCCTGCACACAAAGGAAAAGCACATACACAGCTCTTTTGAGACACTGCAGAGAAAACCTAATGACCAAAAAATAAGGTGCCATTAAGCCAAACTATTGCAATTTTATTTTAATTCATTTTGCTATGAAAACAAAGACTATGATCTATCTTTGTGGCCAGTTACCTCTACTAAATGCACTTTAAAGACCCATTAACCTGTTGTTAACTTCACTCTACTTTTCAGATGGTTCTTAAATTCAGCATTCTGGTATCACACAGCAAGTGGACACAGATTAAATATGGTGTCCTTTTTTTTTCTCCTCAAAGATTTTTATCTTACCTTCTGTCAAAAAGTGTGCCAAATATTTTGTAATGACTTCTATTCTTTTCTTAATTTCCTCAGCAAGACTTACCTTAACAAAATGCAGAGTCAGTTCTATAAATACACACAGGTGTTCCCGAGGAAAAAAAAAATCTCTCAAGATGTGTGGCCAAGTAATACCTACAGCTAGGCAGCTACCAACAAACCTGCTCAAAATTTAAAGGGGGAAGTTGGGAAAAGCTCACAGTTCAACAGCTGAACACTGAACAGCTGTGTTCAGAGATAAACACTTATCTCTGACTTCATTTCTTAACTGGATAACATGAGAATAATGGTGGACACTGTAACAAATTATTATCATTGAATACAAAGATGATCAGAGTAGCACAGAAACTAGCAAGTTAGAGAGTAGTTAGAAACATCTGACACTTGGAAATGAGCTTGACTCCATGACACCCAGGTAGCATACTTGGGAATCTGCTTGTGGAAGGCTGCAGTAACAACTGTATCTGAGAATTAACAGGGAATGAATGAGTGAAAATATGGCTGAAAGAAAATTCTCTGAAAGTAGCTATCAAAACCCAACACTTTTAAACTGGAAACAGAAAAATGTTGCAACAATCAGGGGATGAGGACTGGACAGCACTGGAGATATCCAAGAGGAAATATTCAAGCATCTGCCAGGAATGACCCAGGTGTTATCATACTTCTTGAGAACCAAGAGGCAAATTAAACCAGGTCTTATTCCAGCAATATTTCTTTTTAATGATTATCTCTTTTTTTTGTTTTTAATAAGGCAAACTTTCCTTGGGTATTTTTCTGGATCCTACCACTCAATATTCTCATTCATTATTTGAAAGATGCATTAAAGAGCAGCAATACCAAATTTGATAACGATACCAACTGAAGGGACTTAAAACCTGCTGAAACTCTGAGGAGAACAGAAAGATACTGATCATTTAAAGAAATGGTCTGAAAGTACAAGATACAATCCAGTAAAAACAAGCATACAAATTTCAACATGCTAAGGGCAACATCTTCATAAAAGCAGAATGGAAACAAAGTGGAAACCGCAGAAAAGAGCCATGATGATGGGAGGTGAAAACCAGCTCCCTTCCTTTGGATCCCTTTGAGCACTTCTGAAAGCTTTTCAGGAAGATCATTCCACTCCAGATGAATGTACAGAGATAGTCTCACTAGCTTGGCAAGAAGTTTGCTTAAATTGATTGTCATATGAAGCAACTTTTTAACACTTAGGATTACTCCATTTTCCCCTTTTCCTCCTAAGTGAGAGATAACTGCAAGAATATTTGCAAGCCATTTGGCTTCTTCAGAGAAAACTTTTTCCCCCCTCTACCCTGCAGAATGCATAATGCAGAGGAAGAAACTCTATGGGAGTGATGGTGATGGGGCCATGACACTTTCCCTTTCAGTGCACACACACTGCCACACAGGGAACAGCACAGCCAACACAGGAGACTTCCCTCCCTCTGTGCAGCTGAAGTACAGGACTGCAACTCCACAGATGAACCTTGTCCTTACAAGGCTTCCCTTCTGAAAGTGATGACAGTGAGGCTGAGGGATGGACAAAGGACATAATGATGAAGCTTCAATGAAGACCTTGTCAAGTGCAAGGCCTCTTAGTCTAACTTCACTCTGCCATTCAGGCTACAAACTCCAGGGAATCTGTATCTGACCAGACACCTTCTCAGATGATACCAGTCTCGAGAGTTTCCTGTAACATCAGTGCCAAACATCAGCTCTACTCTTTCACTTGATGTTTTTCCAGAGACAAGGGTTTTATGACTTAAACTTAACCCAACTTGCTAGCTTTATTCCTGTCGGCTGCATTTATGCAGATATATTTCTCTCTTTTCCCCCTGCACAGGCAATCTTAGCAAACAGCAAGTCAATGAATTTTGGAAAACACCCAGCTGGCAAGTCACCAGTTATTCAAGGAAGATTTTTATTACTATTATTAGTATTAGTAAGTACTACACTGCAAATGCTATCCAGAAGGAGTTGTTTGTTGGGCGTTTGGTTTGAAGTTCCGGTCCCTGGAGGCACATTTCCGAGAAGCTGCTTTGGTCTGTGGTCTGACCTCAGCAGCACCTTCCTAGCAGAGAAAAAACGAACACGCTTTGCAGAAAATTGGTCACATACAACCCTAAAGAATTATGCATATTTTTATTGTGCTGAAGCCAAATGAGTTTTCCTTGCATGTGCTTTTCACAACATCTGAGTCATACGGTTGCTATGATTTTGTCTCACTTCTTTACAGACGCAGCTGCATTTAGGATAATGGACCCCCCATATGAGGTAGCCTGCAAGATCGAGCTGTAGGTCTGTTTTTCACTTTCTCCATAGTTCAGGTTTTCTAAGTATCGGATCTCAAAAAGTACAAATGAAAATTTAGAAAGGAACCTTTTTACAAGTCTGTCTCATTTTCCTCTTTACCAGTTTTTTGTGCCACAGGAGAACCACTGTAAAACTCTTCCCTATACTTATATGCCTCCTGAAAAGGAAGAACACTCTATGTAAGAAGCGGCTATCTTGGTATTGCTTTCTTTTCTGAATATACAATTAAAAAAAAAAAGAATTACAAATTGTTTAACCATTATTAGCTTTCCATGCTCCAAGGTCTTAACAGACAAAATTGGAAGTAGCATTTCTTGCCAAGTCTGTTAGAAGCCTGTAACTGCAAAATGGAGCATAGAAGTAGGTCAGATAAGGAACATACTGTACCTAAATGAGCTATTTCTTCTTTATGACACATTAGCATAAAATTTTATTAATCTCTACACAAAAAATACTACAGCTTCAGATGGCTTTCAAGACTTCAACACGATTTAATAGAAATATTTTCCATTACTATAAATCCTTTGGCCAAATGGCTCATTTTTCACACTATCCAGCTTCTATTCGTGAAGACATTTTAACTCCTGTCTATCCCAGTCTCAAAGAAATGTATATCAAGAGGTAAGATTCAGCAAACACAGAGCATTGCACTAGACTTAAACCTGCCTATTTCAGCATCCTCTCATCTCCTGCAACTGTAGAAGCACAGGATTAACCCCATTCCTGTAATTCTAAACCCTTGCAATACATAACTTCTACTTCAGATTTCAGCCTTTACTGACAAAAGTGTCATTTTGGTACACGGAATAGATAACTTGAAAGTCAGTGTTTCTGAAAGTATTTTCTTCCTCTACAAAGCACTGCAAGTGTCTAGCACAAGCCTTATGATTTCTAGAAATATTACTTTTTCTGCCTTTTGCCTCATTCCTCATGATCTTAAATAAGATCTGTACCCATTTTTGTAGGGGTGCGAGATTTGTTAGAGTGATTCATAAACATTTGGTAGGATGCCCTACAAAAAAAATAAAAGGAATGCACTGTTATAAAAACTTTGCTCTTCAAAATCTAATACTGTCCTCATTACTAAAGCCAAGGACCCACAAGGCATACACCAGGCTTACCTGTGTGAAAGACACTACACAGCCCTCATGAGTTCCATCAACTCAAGCATATCCAGCAGTAAATATAAACATGTACCAATTTGAAACAGCAAAAATTCGGCTATCAGTCTTTTGATAAGCATTTTGTCTGCTTTCAATTTTCAAAAGATTGAGTGGAAACATTTGGAAGACAAGTTTTCAGATGTATTGATAAATTCTTGCTGCCTTAAGCTCTCCAATGACTAAAAGAAGCATCCTAAACGTGTCAGCAATGGCAGGTTCTGCATTAACATCTTTATATAAAAATGGTTAACAACACGGTAGCAGTGCCATACAACCACTGAAGCAGACCAAGTGCCATCAGCCTCAGCAGAAGTCTTCAAATTGGCATTATTTCTCTCGTGCTCTCTACCTGTTCCAGAAATATTTGCACTTTATGTATCTACTACTAACCTAACTGGTGAGGAGCTCAAACTTGACGAAGGCAACTAAGAGGGTCTTAAATATATTTTGACTCACTGGGGTAACTGTTCACTTAGGACTGCTCTTGGATGCTTTGACCGCACTCATGAACTCTGAGCTGCAAACATTCACTACTGGTAACAATTACCTAGGCGTGCTCTTTCTTTTTATATCATTTTCCCGTGTTTTATTTAGCTTGGAGAACCACATCAGGATGTCACCACTAAGATGTGGCAGTTTAATAGATCTCTAACTGCCACTCACCAGCCCTCCTGCCGACAACGTTTCTTACAAGAGACATCTTAAAATATATGAAAAACATCTGTGCCGTGTAGACTATGACAATATAGTAGCCATTATCTAAATTCAACTTCTCAATGTACACATGGATTAAGGTAATTTTATTACCACATCTACATATAACTAACTAAATATATATATATTTATATAAGCAACAACCTCTGCTTTGCTTCAGTGGCTGGGAGATTTCTATACAACATTAAATAAGTTGTTTCGAAAGTTATAACAAAGGTATTCACATTATCACATACTACAGACCAGTATAAATTAGATGTACTACAGTACCATATCATGGATGACGGTGTAACATTTTTAGGACATGCTTTGTCAACCTTCTGCTTTAGAATAAAAATGATTTTCTAATGCCAGAGCTTTATGACAATGCTTTTAAACTTGTGCTGAAAGGTGAGAATAGGCTTCTTGTTCTAATCATACAGCAGGCAGAGTGGTGTTATTCTACACTCCACAGGCTGATTTCAGCAACAGTATTTCATTTCTACAAATTTCCATTGAGTTTGGCTGAGATAGTAAAGAAATTGCAGCATACTGAAATCAACATTCAGATACATGAAAAATGCAATTCTTTGTCCTTTATTCTGCATTAGATTCTACATTTCTCAGTAAGATGACATTATCAAAAAAGATAGAGAAATCTACCTAGCTTGAAGACCCCCCAGAGCGAAGCCAGGCTACTGTTCAGTGCTATCTAACTGTCAACAGCAACTGTGGTACTAGGAAAAGGTCATTATTAACTACTATTTATAAAGTATATATTTACAATACTAACCATTAAATATGTTCTTGTCTTTTTTTATACCCAAGAATGCAAGAAGAATACAAAAAAAAACTTACACAAATGTAACACATAAGAAGTACCCTCTTCCCCTATTAAAAAGTTAGAGTTGTGATTTTCTGTAAATTAGAAGCTTAAATATTAACTTACATACAATTACAGATCAGTTTACTCTTGAAAGTTACGTATTTCCTCAAGTAAAAACATTCTTACAGGGCAAGAACATCCAGATCTCACTCATTAATTTTCTTATAGCTTTGTCTTTCTTCACAGGGGATTTCTGTCCCTTTACAGATGTGGTTCTCCAAGTACTTCTGTAATTGGTAACAAGCTATTCTGAAGTTAAATTATTGAGTTCCTCCGGCAACAACAGATAGCAAAACTTACTTCTCTTAAGTGAGCCCCATCTAGGATGCAGCCTTCACACAGAAAATGTGTTCACACAAGCACTACAGAAACAAAACCAAATCTCATTCCATGCATTCAAGTGTTCACTGCTCACAGGTTTTGTTTGGTGGGGTTTTTTTTGGTTGTTTACTGGGTTCTTTGTTGGTCTGGGTCTTTTTAATGCTTGTGTTTTAAAGCCGGGTACTTAAAAATTAAGGAACCTAGCATCTTCAGACATAGAAACAATGGTCTGCAGTGTAAAAATCATCAGGACAGACAAATGGCTATGTGGACGGTGCCTGCAGTACTGACATTAGTTATTCACGGAGAATTTAACACTTCTGCTAATTATCCTGACCTCTGATCCAAAGATGGAGAGTACTTTCTGAAGAATGCTGAACTCTCCCCTTTGAATGGACTCCTGTGGGAAAGAGATTCTTTTCCAAAAAAACACTCAAAAATCAGTATAATGCCAACACCAAATTTGTTTCAATCGGATCACAACCTACACACTCGAAAGGAGCACAAGCAGTGGACTGCAGTGCCACAGCAATTTGCTACCCTGATATGAACATGAAATAACCTTTCAGCAAAGTTGCAGCAGTTTGCTCTGGGCTTCCGCGTCTTTTGGCCTGACAATGCTCTAGGCTTTGGGACACGTGTCAGGACTTTTGGGGCATTATTCTCCTCTTTAGACCTCAAAAATTCATCTCAGACTTCCTACCACAAGTCATTTTGTTCCAAGTCTTGACATCCTTACGGATCTGCTATCAGCAGCTCTCATGCTATGGTCAGCCAGTGTCAGCTCCTCAGCTCCCCTAACTCCAAACAAAATACAGCTGTGAAAATACCTCCTCTCTGCTGCCGCTGCAGCTTCACACAAGCTGTTTAAGAGGTCTCCACTGTTTTCTTCTTGTTTCCCACAGCAGTTTCCACTGTATTACATTATTTAACAATCAAGAGTCCTCCAGAACTTATTTTTGTCAAACTCTAAGAAACGATGTCATTCCCCTAGCTGCCTTCTCAAAAATAGTACATCATTTTTTAATCAAACTGAAACAAACACGTAAGAAAAAAGAAAACCCAGCCCTAGACATATTTCTGACACTGAAAATATACCAGTATAAATTACTGAAAATTAGAAAGCTGAAAATGGGACCTTGAGAAGGTAAAACTGAGGCAGAAGATTTGACAAAATGCCATGGCACTGGGATTGCCAATAATTGTATTCCAGAAGACACCAGTGTATTTACTCAGGCTAAGATGTGAGTTCGCAGCCAAGGCACAAGCAGTAAAGTGCTTCAAACGACTTGACTGGGCCCAGAGTTCCTACTCCCATGCCAGTCAGCTTTCCTCCCGTCTTTGCAATCCTCCCTTAAATAAGACAAAACAGTGTCATCACCTCAAACACCTCTAATAGCAATTTTGTCTTCAGAGTCATCCTTAAATACAAATCATTGTTGACATATTTTATAAGAGTAATAAAAGTGAACCATTATAAAAGCCTTGTGCTGGGTTACTTCAATACAACAGCTCCTGGAAAGCTGTGAGAGGAACCGATATTTTAAAATAAGGTCTACACCAGCAACGCTTGCAGGACTGAGCCTTAAGATTAGCACCTCTTCGGAAAAAGGATACAGCCTTCTGACACGTTCATGTAGGGCCCAGCACTCACTAACTTCACTATAAACTAAAACACATCAAGTTTCCAACATCCCTAAAAGTTTACTATTCATTTATTTAAGCCCAGGACTTTATAAACTCTTACACTTTTGACTCCTTCGTTGGCATGTAAACAAGCAATGCATTTAGCTCCTAAGAAACCCTGTAATATACTGCCATTTTAGATCATGGAAACTTAAAGAAAGAGGCATAAATACAGTGCCATCAGCTGGAATATGCATCGAGTGAGCACAAACAGGATTTTGCACAGGCAGCTATACGAGGCGTATGTAAAACTACACAATTTTACAGCAAGACAGAGAATCCTACAAACCACCCCGAGTGGAAACCAGGGTGGTTGTGTTGCTTTTTGTTTTCTTCCTAAAACAAATGGCCTGGTACATGAATCACAGCATGAAACCACTGCACACATACCATCACCCCACCCCCCTCAATAACACCAAAAAGTCCAGAGCTTGACAGCAGAAGTAGGAAGACCAGTTTTGTGCTCACATCCTTTCTGGTTTTGGTTTGTTCATTGTTTTTCTCCTTCTATCTCACCCACTATTTTAGAAGTGTATCTTTATTGTTATGGAATCATTCTACATAGAATCTTGACAGCAAGAAAAGCAACTTTGCACTTGATTCATCATGTCATATTAAGCTACTACATTTCTGCTTGGCCTGGGAAGGATGCCAGCAGGCTAAGCATACTCCTGCCACCTTCAGTTAAGGAAAAAATTTCAGGGTCTTATGCTTCTTTCTGCACTCAACGAACCATAGCTTTGACGACATTCTCCCTTTTAGAATGCAGCTGAATGACGGGATCCATTTTCACCGTGTATTCTCATGGCACTTGCTGAATGCTTAGCCAAATTTTAAGTACTATGCCTGAAAACAATTAACTAAGGAAAGGCATCCCTTACGAATTCCCCAAGAGAAGAAAAAAACAGGAAAGATGGATATCAGCACCTCATCACTGACATTGCAAAGTCTCAGTTCTAGCTGCATTGTTCTGGGCTCCTGCAGGTACACAGACCCCAGGAAAAGCCCAGACCCCACGCAAAATGCCAGCCTTATTCAAGTCAGGCCGTGTCCTCAACCTCTTCCACCATCACTGCTGAATCTGGGAGTGCCACCAGCAACAGCAGGACAACTTCCTTTAAGTTAAACATCTACAGAGTCTGAGACAGTGTTCACAACTGCCAATATCCACAGCTCCCAGGAGTCGCAAGTCTTGGTTTAGACTGCAGAATCAAAGAATAATTTTGGCTGGAAAAGACCTCTAAGATCATTAAGTCTAGCCATTAACTCAGTACTGCCAAGTACACCACTGAACCATGTCCCTAAACACCACATCTATACATCTTCTAAATACCTCCAGGGATGGTGACTCAACCACTCCCCTGGAATGCCTGTTCTAATGCTACTGTTCCAGTGGAGAATTTTTTTCTAATATCCAATCTAAAGCTCCCCTAGCACAATTTAAGGCCACTTCCTCTTGTCCTATTGCTTGTTACTTAGAAGAGATGTACTCCCAGCTTGCTACAACCTTCTTTCATGTAGTTTTAGAGTGATAGGGTCACTTTTGAGTCTCCTTTTCTCCAAGCTAAACAATGCCAGTTTCCTTAGATGCTCCTCATAGGACTTTTTCTCTAGACCTTACATTTGTTCATCTTCCCTGGATGTGTACTTCGGACACATTTAAATGTAAACACATTCAAGGTTACTGTGGGAGCCAACAGAAAAAGGACAGTGCACATCACTGCCAAGAAATGTGGAGCGAAACATGACAGCATCAGGTGGATCCCTTTCCTCTTTTAGCACAAATGAACTAGAAAACAAATATTAACATGAACAGTGGCTAAAAAGTTTTTTGACTTCCATAGTTGTTTCTCCAAGTTGTGGATTCAACAGAGCCAACTCTATTCATTGACCAACACTGCTACCATTGCTGGGGCTAAGGCAGATGATGCACCAGAAGCAAATAGGTTCATCACATTAGATAATGGTGCTCTAGCCACAAACTACAAAAAACCCCAAAAAACAACACCCATAACCCAGAAAGAGAAAACTAATGAAAACCACCATTTACCTGGGTGCTTATTCCTGATGCTAATTTCTCAGCCGTTCTGCAGAACAGATATACTCAAACCATCAGAACCTAAACGAACATTCACAGTAATTTCTGCTGGAAGCCAGGGCTGAAATAATCAGAAACTTTTGGCTACTTAAGTTTTGGTTACACAGAATAGTTTCTCCTCTGAAGAGAAGAGGGATTTCCTGCACAGACCTGAGCTGTTACAAGGTGGGCTTTTCTGACACTTCACTTTTCGTGCAATATTCTGACAATATTAACACAAAAATACCCGGCAGCCAAGGCACCCTTTCCAAAGCATGCATACATCTGTAAATGTACAACACACAAATAAAAAACAACTCTGAAGTTTCAAGAACTTTAATGTGTTTGCATTACTTTATACAACATTGCTAGTCAGCAATGACTTCACCCAGAGAGAATAGGACAGCAATGTATGTCAGTAGTAGTTAGGGAAGGCTGGGAAATGTGATTTCGTAGTACAACTAAAATCTAGGAACAATTTAGTCACTCCAAGATCACAAACGGGAGAGCAGTTTTACTCCTCCCAGCTGCTGAGCAATATCCTGAAGGAACTAGGGTTTCTGTTAAAACGATCACAGAGGAACAGGCATTTTACTATTTCAAAAATTGTTTTCAGTACAGAAGTAAGTGAAGGCGGTTAACACTTTTCAGGAAACTCATAAAGGCAGTACAGAAATATCAGAAACTCAGTTATAATGTCCTCAGTGATTAGAAGTTTTTTTGCCATTACAAATGGAAGAGTGTCTTCACATCTAACATAACACTGTTTTCACACAGTTAAAATTATAGTCTTTTTTACTCCCTTGCAATCTGGCATGCAGTCTGGTTTTTTACTTGACTTCTGTTCTTAATATGCCATTTAGGACCCAGAACATTATGCAATTTTGGCATTTTAACTATTTTCCTGCAATTATGACAGTTTCATATTTTTTCCACAACTGACCTATTATTTACTGTCAACCTATTATTTCTACATTATTCTGAAACTTGTCTCTGCCCTTACTGGTATCTTTACAGTATCTTTACTTCAGAATCATCTGCAAATATAATCAAAATGTTACATATCCCATTTCTCAGCATTAAAGCAGATATTGCACAAAACCAGAGTACTGATCCTTAATAGACATCTTCCTTAACATGTACCTATGTCATAATAGCTGTAGCACCATAGTATACGAAAAATACTATACTCATTGCTAGTATTCTCATCAATAAAGAATACCTCTGTCTTGGGGTGACTTTACGATGTTGTATCCCATATCGCCTGCCCTACGCCCAGCCATGATTCTTGTGCCTTTCTGTGCCTTTAAAACCGGGTGTGAGAGAAAGAAAAAAAAAGCCAGACGAACTTTTTAAAGCAGTTTTGTGCTCCAAGTGACCTCTCTTGGCTGCAGCGGTGAGAGGAGCGGAGGAAGCACCCTTCTACTTTTCAGCCAGCTTTCGGCTCTGTTTTCTCCAGAGAGAGATGGAGAGTTAAACCTTTTTTTTCTGGGACTTCAGCTTTTTCCTTCTTCTCTTCTGGACTGTTTCAACAACATCAGAATACACCAGGAGAACTTCCCACCAAGGCCCCAGAGGTGGGCCCAAGCAGACCCAGCTCCAAAGAGGAGGAGAGAAACCACACCCACAGAAGGACTTTAAAATCTTCCCAAATTTCTCTCCACAGTGAGAGGTTTATTACTAGGCATTCTTACACTTTTCCTGCGTGTTTGTTAAATAAATAGTTTATTCCCTTTCACTTTCCTCCAAGGAATATTTCTTTCCTGAAGCTGGTGGGAGAGGGGTGGCTGTAACCTGCCTGCTAAGAGAGGATGTTCAAATTCAGACATTCCTCCGAATTTGTCTCAAACAGGGACAAACTCCTAACGGAGACTGAGGGTTAAACACAGTAATGAAAACTTACTTCTATAAAACACTACCAGGTTTCTGACTATAATTGCAGTATTGCACTCTAGCATACCCTGAATGAAACACAACCACATCCAGCAACCACATCCCAAATCAAACCATCAGCACCCTCAGCACCACAAGAGACCATCACAACCAGCACATGGTCATCCCTCTGCCTTCTCCAAACCCGCCCTGAGCTGCACCTGGCTGCAAACGTGGCGCCTGTATTCCTGAGCTGCCACTGCCACTCTGCAGCCCTGGTGACACCCCGGCAGCCTCCAGCCACCTCACCCAGTCACAGTGACGAGACCAGAGAGGCACCTCAGCGGTGCCACTTTTCATTCTAGAACAGCACCGGGAAATACCACATCTTGCACTGCATGAACAGCTTTCACCACGACCTCTGAGTGCTGAACAGCTGCATCAAGACCGTTGTTCCCAGCACACACCATTCAGTCTCTGGCTTCTCCATGCATTGTGTAAAGCACTTGAACAGTAACATTTTTATGGCTGATAGCATACTATGGGACACTAGAAACAATGGTGTTGTTAAACTTCAATTAATCACTAAATCAGCAAATGACACTTTGGATAGTCCAAAACTACAATGTGGCATATATGAAATCATTCACTGAGATACAGCTCCTGACTGTATTTTGATTTCTAGCAGCCCTGAATTGAAACAACGCATTTTGAAAGTAGGAATCCTGATAAGCAGCTTACTTCAGAGACTTCTGTTTAAGTCTTGAAGTGTGAAGGAGACACAGGGATTACAAGCTACTTTGAGATTTTCTTTTTACCCCTCTTTGCTTCCACACAAACTGAAAACTGTTTGCTTTCTCTTCCTACTGCTGCTTTTAGAAAAACTCAAAATCACACTTTTATTTAAACTCCTGCCTTCACTTTAGCAGAAATCCCTACTCACAAAATACTCTAAAAAATACTACACCTTGACTGATAAGAGCATCCTGTGCCTTATAGTGGGAGAGCTGTGCTGCTGCTACTGATGTGCTTCTTCCCAAAGACCTCTTGATTCAGTCATTCATCTAATCAGTAACGACAGCGGAAAACAGTACAGGGAGAGAAAACATTCAAAGCCAAAGGTGAATAACCCAAAGTTGAATAACTCACTACCACTCAATGGCATTTGAGATTTTGCCAAATTAAACAGAAGGCCTGCTAAATTGATGTCTCAGCATACTCCATCCTCCAGTTACATTTCCAGTGAATGCTTTAACCGTGACAATTTTGCACCTTCTTCAACTGTTAGGAACACTGTTTTAATGAAATAGCAATAAACAAAAGCCCCAAACCACAACTTCCAACCATGCAATATCTAAGACTGACAGCCTTCTGTCAAGTGCTACAGACACACTCGACCTGCAATACAAACCAAACCTAAACCTCCGAACAGCCTCTTGCTGCACATCACAGCAAACGTACAACCCGTGGCAAGTGGGCATCAATTCATCCCTACAGTCCCATCAGCACTTCACCTGCCTCCCTGCTTCACACAAGAAGTGGAGTCACCAGCTGAGCTGTCACGCTGTCCTCCAAAGGGCCTGCATGAGCCAAACGCCACGAATCCCACGGCAGCGTTTTGCAAGCCTGGTCATGAGAGACCCTTGTGCAAGGCCACCATGGAAAACAATGTTCCCCATGCTCGCAGACACCTTGCAGGAATCTCTGTGTCACAGAGAGGCACTGTGGTCCTATAGTAACTCTCAGGCCTGTTGCCACCATGAGTTTGCAGCAGCCACGTGGGCAGCCACAGTAGCAATTACCCTGAGGAAGATTCTTCAGGGCAAGCCAAGGTACAGATGCCACCGAATAGCATCAGGATGCACGCAATCCGTGCACACAGTGGTTGCTGGGGTTATGGAACAGTCAATAAAACAATCTTCCTACGATACAGGGTAGACAAACATCCTGCCTGAACTGCAGCTTGGTGTCATTCGTGCACCTAAAGCTTCCAAAAAACTGACAGAAACATCTTCCTTTCCAGGTCCAGAAGACAGGGAACACTCAGTTTGTAGTCACCTACAAAAAGAGCACCCGCTGCAAAGGCAAGAATGAATGTCAGCCTCCAGTGGGGCACTGGTGCTGCCAGCAGGAGGCTTTCCTCTCCCACCCTCCTACTCTCTGCCTCTTTTGGTACCAGTCTCACACTGGCACCTGATGAAGCCGAGGGCAGCCCGGCTCCCTGCATCACTGATGCAACAGAGTCGTGCACCCGTTCTCCAGCTTCTCTACTGATTTTACTTCCTTGGTCCTTGGCGGTAGTCCTGACGGCATATCAGACTGCCCAGTGACTGCCTGGGTGGTCACAGGAGAGCTCCTGCTCTCATTGATCTTCTCAGGTTGACAACAAAACAACTAATTATGAAGAATGCTACTTTTCATGAAAACAGTGAGGAAAACATCACCAATATTTTTCCTTCTTCTCTTCTGGACTGTTTCAACAACATCAGAATACACCAGGAGAACTTTCCACCGAGGCCCCAGAGGTGGGCCCAAGCAGACCCAGCTCCATGTGTCTGCAGCTTCACATGGCACTATTACACTCACTTTCACTTAAATCCAGCTAAACCTTTATTTTTATAATGCCAATACCATTTTTGGCATCAAGTAATGATAAAACAAGGTCAAAGTGAATTTTTACATATGACATTATTTTCTGCAATCTAAAGACTGCAACAACTGAACATTTTCTTTCTAAAATCTCATCATTTATGAAGACTTGTGAAAACAAAGAACACCTATTTTGAAACTGACTGAAGCTAGACATAGAAATTAGAGCTGGAAATAACTGGGTTTTTTGACTGAGCAGAAAAAAAGGAAAGCAAGACAATACAGACAAACAAAATCTTGACACTGTGCTACCCAGGCAGTTTTCAGTACACATAAGAAACACAATTATACAAGAAATAAAGAAATTAAAACTTAAAAACTCATCTTTTCACTGAACTAAAAATTATCCTATTTTTGGGCTTAATTGAATGTTCTCCAAACAAGACATCTGCATTCAATTAACAGAAGTTTTGGTCTGGGGGTTGCATTTTTTTTATTTTAGTTGCTTCGTTTTGTTATTTTAAGTACTGAAAATTTAACTATGTGAACTCATCATCGTTGAACGTCAGAATCACAGGATGTTAAAAGCATAATCTAAGTTTTGAGTAAGTCCTTAGGAAAAGCTGTGTGCAAAATAAAAGTGGAATGTGATCACGTGGATACACCGCAGTGAGATGTAAGAGTCATGCTGTTACTATTCCATGTATTCTGAACTTGGTAGTTGTTTATCCTCAAAGTCTTGAGCATACAGACGATTTGCTAATTTGTTCCAAACTTAATGACTTTACTTCAGAAGGTAGATTAAGGTTCTTTTTGTCCTTGGTAATATAAAGGCCACTCAAGTAAATCTATAAGCTTGAAAAATGCATGTAATTAAGAGTTCTTTTTTGCCTAATATTTACAGATATTGTTTTGAAACCTGACATGAGGATATTGATACGGAGAAAGTTCTGGTGCAAGAACATAGAAACAGTCTGTAGTTTTTTTCTGGTATCACTCATGACAATTTGGGTTTCTCTGTAAGCACAGCTCTTGTGTCAACTTTCCAATTTTTATCTGAAGTATGTCTCAAAGGCAACTTACAGGCTGGAGTTGACCTATAGGAGACTTCCTTTAAGAGGTGTGGATTTTAGCTGCTGGTGCAGTCAAGTCATCCAATATAGATTACAGAGTCATGAAGGTTGGAAGAGACCATCAGGATCAGATAGTTCAACTGTGATAAAATATCCATTTCAGACATTTTCTACACTGATTACTTTATTAAGAGATCCTAACAGACTTTTTAGGGGTGTAACCCCGGATGACACTTGCTATGTAATATTCTGCATCATGATATCCTTCCTCTTCTAGAGGCTATACTTACAGAGATGTCTCAGGCTGTTGTGCCCTGCATAGGAGAATAGGAGCCATGCCTATTCTTTCTCAAAAAATTACCATTCTCTTTTCTAATGTCTGACAAAAATATACCAAAAGATTTTTTTACACCAGAGACACATTTTTTCCCAGAAGTATTTGTTCAAAACCAAGATCTGAGACAGAAGTACAGATCTCATGAAGGAGAGGTTGAAAGCAAGAAGGCTTCCAGCACTGTCCACGTAAATACTTTCCTTTGCACAGCCTGAGCCCATTAGCTTCTTTTGTTGTCTCTACACTGTCCAAAAAAGTAACTAAATCCAGCCTCATTTGTGGTATCCCAATATTTAAATGCAGGCATTTACGCCTTTCTTTCCTCCAGCTTTTCCTTGCAAATTTTTTTGGGCTAATAAACTCATCATCCTATTAGGTCTCCAGCTTTATGGAAATGAAAGGCTGGGTTACAACAAGAGTGGGGATTTGCATCTTTTGATCTGCGACTGCTCTGTAAATACATCACAAAGCGCACAACAAAATATTCAGATACAACAACATTACAATACCTAACAGCCATGGTAAACCCAACCCTAATTTTAAGGGATTATTTTTTCTCCAAAGTAGATGTCAGTTTCAAAATAAACATTAAAAATTTGAGAAACTAGTTCATGCTCACTGTATCCAGAACACACTATTCAAATGAGATGATCAAGCACTACAGAACATCATTAACTTCCACATAAAGCTGGGAAGAAACACTGTGCCACGCCTTTCGGGGTGTTTTTGTGAGAAATAACTATCACCTCTAAGTTTGGGAAAATAATTTCTCTGCCTTGTTACACACAGTTTCAAATGGTAAAACATTTCTTTCCAAATTGTTACCTCTCACATCTGATTTAACAGTACTTTCACATGAGCAGGTATGTTTGTTTTTCTAAAACCACTCCATATATGGAAAATTAGCTTGTTTGGTGACCCCAAGCTAAAGCAATACAGCCCATCTCCAGGCAGATTACCAGCTAACACCGGTAATGCTAGGCATACACGTTACTCCTGAAGCATGAAACCCTAGAATTAACTGCAATACTGAGGAAGAAAACCTGGGATTATTCAGTTGTGAAAGAAGGCTACTTTCCTACTTCTCCCGGTATCTTAGACTAAGGAATAGAGAAGGAAAGAGTCATCACTCAGTAATTTTAGTCCTGTTGTTCGAAACACTAAGAACAGAAGTATAAAATACCCAGCTACCAATACGAGAAAAGAGTGACTGCCATCCTTCTGAAGAGAGCTCAAGTACTGTAAGGCCAATTCAGAAACAGAGCACTAACTCTGACATTGGTATTTGGCACTGGTTTAGATTTGGATGGAAATATGTAGTGCTTTGGGGAGGTATATAATAATAAACTGGACGTCTGCTCTTAAACCACAAGAATTCACATACTTTGCTTTTGGATTTTCAACTCCCCTTTTTCAGGAGGTCAAACTCCCAATTTAATGCGATGCTAACTCTCTTGCTATTTTCTACGAGAAGCTCAAGACAGAGATCAAAGAAATGCCGAAGCAAAGCTTGGCCCTGGCATGTACAAGAATTTCCCAGGAGCAGCTGTGATTGTTTCACTGTTGACTTGGCTCCACTTCTGGGACAGTCCTGCTCTACTGCTGCTGTCAGCTACAAGACCTGGCTGGCTGGTGTGACCATAGGCAACCCTCACTTGCTGGTTGTGCTCTGCAGCACCTCTGCCAGCCTCCCTGGCTCTTGCTGCCTCCTCCTCAGCCCTCTTCCTCTCTCTGCCCATATCTGCAAAACCCAACTCAGCTCCATCAGCTTCAGGCTCAGTGAAGCACCATCCCTTGTCCCCATTTCTCCCAAGACATGTTGCACCTGCAATATTTCTTCCTCCCTTACAGTCAAAAGGGATGAATCTTGCCAAAGAAAAAACAGATAGGAAACCACTCTCATTAAAAAATTTGCACAGTGAATACTTGCACGGCTTTTTCAGATCTCTCTTGAGGAACTCTTCCATGACATCTGCGTAGATCTTAGGGTAACAATGTCTGCCAGAGCCCAGGAGCTCTGCTCTGACTCCCACACAAGCTACTTCTTCAAGGCTGTTTTATGAAAGCTATCATCCACAATTGTTCATAACACCAAGCCCCACAGCACCCTTATTTTTCTAAAGGGACGAGTATCCAGCTCAAGCACACAGAGTATAAATAACCCCTGGGCAAAATACATAGAGTGAACAAACAAGGCCAAAAATATTGCATAAAGTTCCGATTCTTTCCTGAAATCAGACTTCTCTACCCTCCCACAGGCCAGAAAAAGTTATTCTCATATCACAGTCATACAAAACAGGTTAGGAAGTTTTACCTCCAATTGTACCTGTTCTCCCACCTGTAGAGTACTTCAAAGCATTTACAGAGAATTCCTTCTTTCATGAGAGCTGCCATTCTTGAAGGCAGAAGCAAAGCAATTTATCCTTCTCAAACAGCTTAAGACTATTTTGACAAAGATTATTACAGTCAGATTTCTTTCAAAACTTAAGTGCCACAATGAGGTTGTATTAAAATGACTGATTTTTGAAGTGCCGAGTATTATAACTCTAGCATTTGCCAGAATATTTGCATTTTATTTTTTAGAAAATATGCATCTTTGAGTCTTTGCCACAAGAAATGTTTTTGTCCTGCATTTTTGATAACCTCCCAGAACATTTTCTCCTCCCTTAATTAAGAAAAGTGGGTTTTTTTCCATAGCTTCTACACAAACAGGATATGAAAGCCAAAATGTTTCTTGTAACTTTTTACAAAGAACATGCTACTGATAATGACCTCGTTACAGACATTCTCCACAACAGATTTTTCTCGTCACGTATCTTACGATTGTCCCCAGTTCTCCACATAATCACATTATCATTGCTATTTCAAATTCAAATTTATCTGACTTCAGCTTACAGCTATTGCTTCCTGTTATTACTTTCTCACATACTGTAATTTCCTCGGAATTTTCTCCCTGCAAAGGTACTTGAACACTGTGAGCCAGTTACATTCCAGTCTTCTTTATGCGAACTCAATACCAAGTTTCACATTGCAAGGTGTTTTTCCAGCCTGCAAATAATTTTTATGCTTTTTTTGCCCTCCCACTACTCTTTCCAATTTGTTTTACCCTCCTAAAAATGTGGCTTTCAAAACTGCACTGTGCACAGAGGTAAGTGTCATTTCACTGTTGAGAGGTACATCTCACATATATTAGGACAAAAGCATTCCTCTATTACCACAGCATCAGTCTGAGGGGCGTGGTGACATACAGGAAAAAGACAGTTATATATAACACAAGCTTAAACTTGAATATTGACCTACCCAACTGCGTAATTTTATGTATTTAAGGATTTGCAAGTATTCTAAATCTGAATGGCACAAACATACTAGTGAAATAATGACTGCTGCTTGGGCCAAAATTTTTAAACATGTATTTAAATATACAAAATACCAATTTATGTCTGCAAGACTGAGATGATTCTTCAGATTTAAACAACCAAATTAAGTTGCACTCCTTAAATGGCTATACTTGATACCAGCAACAATATCCAAGTAGTAGCCAGGAAAAGCTTAACAGGGCCATGCTCTTTATTATAGTCTAGAAGTATTACTTGTCCAGCTGATTTTCAGGATTAGTCTTTAAATATTCTGCCGTTCCCTTATGGATTGGAACTAATTTCCATTTGGTTACAGACACAACACTTAATATCAAATATTTAAGTGGAATACATAGCAGGTACTGACTGATTCCACCTAGATACCTCTCTGTAGCAAGTTAATAACAGCTGTAATTTAAAATCACTATTTTGTCAATAGCCATATTGATACATCAAGCACTGTCATTAGTATTTTTGAAGTGAAACAGCACATCTACTTTCAAAAAATTAAGTCTATAGTAGCAGAAGTCGAAGCATGCCTTTTAATGAAATCTTATCATCTTTGGTCATCATACCGGCATCACCTTTTGTATGAAAAAGCCTGTTTTACAGAAGAACTGCATATGTCTTCCTCACACACAGATACATGTATTTCTGTAGAACTTATCTTCATGATTTATGAAAAGTCTTCCTTTCTCATGGAAGAAATATTTGACCAGACATAGCCAAAAAGGATACATTGTCTTAAACACCATATAACTTTATTTGTTGTATTTAATTATTTTACCATTCTGCAGATTTATTTCCTCCCCTCTTCCTTCCTTCCCATATTTACATTTCAGCCATCATCCTCATTAAAAAGAAACTGAAAAGTCCTTGACTTCTGCTAAGCACTACTTAGCACAACTAAAACATCAGTGTGTTACCAACATTATTCTCATACTAAGTCCAAAAGCACAGCACTATACCAACTACTAGGAAGAAAATTAACTCTATCCCAGCCAAAACCAGGACACGCAAATAGTAGCAGTCATGAGACAACCACCATCACAGTCCTCAGAGTAAGTCTGTCAGTATGAGCAAAATTACTTGGGTAAACACTGTATGCAGGACATGTGGGAAGGGAAAGAAGGTATTACACCTCCTGAGAGGATCTGCCACAATGGCAAGTGTCACATTCTCTGCAGCTTGGTCTCCTAGCATCTCCTCTTGCATCTGTGTGAGCTCTCTCCTGCAACAGCCAATTCAAACACCTCTTCCCCCCATCTCCGCAGTACAAGAGTATGGCAGCATTTTTATTGAAATAGGTATTCCCTAAATAAAGAATTCAAATTTTTCTTCCTGCTGGGAAACATTAACTGAAGTAGTATCTTTCATTATTACACAGTCCCTATGTTGTAGGCAAATTATTTGAATTTACAGTAAGACTTTTAGGCACACGCATGAAATCCCACAGCCTACAGGTTCTAGCAAGTGGCACAGTTTATCGCCTCTTTGTTGCTATTGTTAACTCTCTTACAATAATAAGAGATCCTAATCCCCTATCTATGAAAAACCCAACATGTGTGTCTCATATTTTTGTGTATCTTCAGACACCTCTGACCTACTTCATAAGCAACTGCAACCAGCACACTAATAGCAGAAGAGCTTTCTGCTGGCTTCACACAGTAGCAATTTTCCAGAGAACCAGCAGTAAAGGTAACTGCACTCAAAAGTCCCTCCATTTTCTGCCACGCAAAACTAGAAAAACTAATGAAGAAATAGTAACTCGCAAAGAGTAAAAAATCTTGTTTCAAGAGAGGAGGCCTTCAACTGTTTGACAGAAGCATCACCTCTGATCCAGATTCACTGCTATTTAAATCTCTCTCACCACATGCAAATAAACAAGAGAAGCACATAAGTATGCAAAAGCTGAAGCTGCATATGCTCAAACACTTTAAGGATTGTTACAACAAGGACTGAATCTCTACTGTACTCTCTACCTACTGCAGTACAAAATTCTCAGCATCAGATAAGACATTGCCAGCAGGTCTAATTCCCTGTTCAGAAAGAAAGCAAGAGCACCTGACGGGACGGACAAACCTGCAGCTCACTTTCAGCAGTACTGAGCAGACTGCTTAAGCCTTTCAAAACATTGTATGCACTTTCCAGCATCTAGACAACTTTTTTGTCATTTAACAGATAGGAACAACTGCTGTAAGAAAGCAAACCCAATACACTTAATATATTTTAGAAAGTTTTCTAACCGTTTTCTAGACGTTATTTTCCAAGCAGCCAATTGTCACGTTATCATTGCTTAATTCAACAGGCAGAACAGGAGCTGATACAGCCATTCCAGGGCTACATCCTAATTAGGGTGATTTAGGCCAATCTTGCACAAAACATACTTGCAAGTCTCTTTAGCAGGGCTTTCTTGCCCCAGAATGAAACTCATCCTAGTTCTCCCTCTACCTCCAAATTCAGGGACAAACACATCCTGTTTTCAGCACAAGAAAACACCAGAAAGCTTTCCTTTGCAATAAAACACTCAGGTACTTTGGCAATCTTGGAAAACTCCAAGAGGAAAAACAGACCACCCATGTGTTAAACTTCTGCACAAAGCTTCTCTTGCAGATGTGCAGTCCTTCTTTTCCATAACAGATCAGATCCCATGGGTTTTATGAGGCAGAAACATCGATCCTCATCATGCACAGTTCATTTGATTCAGCAGACATACAAAAATAGGAGGAGAGGTCAATGGTTAGAAGTACATCACATTTTTAAATGATGAAAAGAAAGATACTTCGCTATCTCACATAAATGACTCCATATATTTCTCTGAAAGTCTTCTGAAGGTAACCAGCAATACCCAGAGTCAGATGCATTATATTTGGTGCACGGAAAGGGAAAGATGAGCAGTTTACACCTAACACACTAATATTTTACTTGTGGTATTTATTCATAAATGAAATCAACAAATTCAGAAATCTTATAGCAACTGTTGATAGGGCTTCATACCAACAAGAAGACTTTTCAGCACACTAAAGCACAAAACATTTCAATCTTTTCTCTAAATCCAAACAACATACAAAGAAACTGCCACTCAAGAAAAGTATTGCTCACATTTAGTTCAGGTATCTTACTCTTTGTCATGATCTTCTAAGACTGTGGATTACAAAACTAATCTTCCTTTAATGAGGTTTACCAAAAGTATCACTTCAATATTTTTAAATGAACTATAAAAAATTTTAAATACCCGTAGTTCAGTGATGTACTAGATTTTTCCAATTTAAAAAATAACAGTCTTGGGAATTAATGAGTATTTCATGTTTCTGCTTGAAAAATAAATAAATAATGGCTTGACAAACCTTTCAAGATCCAGTCAAAGCAATCACTCATGCATTAATGTCATCCTTTTAGTTCAAATTTGGTCTCCTGCGAGCTCTGCCAGGGTTGTGGAAGGAAAGCACTGGACACAAAAGCTGCCACAGAGCATCTTCAGGTACGGGGCAGAAAACACACATAAAACAGAGGGGGAAAGCAATGGCAGCACTTATCTAGTTCGAATTAGTAATCTTAAGAGTGTTCCCTGCTGTCATCCATCTCAAATTTACACAATTTCCATTTGTGTGTTCATATATCACAAATAAATTTGCAGTTATAAGTAATTGAATTAGCAAACTCAGAGGAAGAACGTCTTTGATCTTAGCCTGATACTCAAAGGAACACAAAATTGTTACAGCTTCACATATTTGCTGTAAATCAATACCAAACCAAAACACAACAGAATTTGGCCCTCTGCTCTGAACTTAATGATTTCTAGCCAAGAAGGAGAGAAAAGTTTGTAATTGTGCAAGAACCAAAAGTTGCATCACCTTAGTTTGGACATGTTGCAGTCTATAATCAAAACGGCATAATTTTGGTAATTACTTTGGAACAAAGGTTAGGACAGCTATAATGACGCTCCCTGGTGACACAAAGCTAGAAAGAACTGTCAGCAGAGGTGGATTATAACTTCATCTATGGAGAACTGTGGCAATGCTGAGGATTAGAATAACAGAAATGAGATGCAACTAACTACAAAACCTCACACTGAGAAACCCTCCCTCACAGGACATGACCTTTCCACCTGAGAACAATGAATCGATCAACATGTCCATATCTAGATGATAATGAATGTTTTAAAAAGCAAACAGGAACATAGTGTGCCTTAGGAAAGTTATGTCCAGTGGAAGAAGGAAGAAGTAATAGCACTTAAGTTTTCCACGAGGTTATATATAAAGTACTGTGTAACATTGTTGTCCATTTTTCCAGAAAGCAATTCACTCTGTAACAGGTGCAAGAACTGTTACCAGCACAGGAAAGGAGGAAGTCCTGTCAGAAACTACGTGTGTTGTTTAGAGGTTTTTTATGAGAAAGAGCTACATTAGCTTTTACAGGATCAGAGAAACAGGAGTTGTTTACACTACAAAAAGACTGTGGCACAAAACCAAAGATAAATAAAATGCCAGAGCAAAACGTTTCACTTGGATATGACAGGAATTTTCTAAACATCAGAGCAGTGTTGTACGGTGACAAGTTTTCAGAAAGAATGCAGAAGTAAACAAACCTATCTAATTTTAAAATAGTTATTAAATTGATTATAGGAGATAATTGCTTTCAGTAGCACGGGATGGATTGTAGGGTCCTGCTCTCCTGTATTCCTAGCTTTGATTTCTGTATTACATCCCTCATATCTCTAGCTCTACTCAAGAGAAAGATTAAAATAACATTCTACAATTTTATCCTTGCAGTTTGGTAGCTGGACAACCTACCTGATATTATTATTTTTTTCCCCCACTAAGCTGGTCTCCATAAAAACATCCTCGAACACAGTATTTAGGAACAAACCTGTAATCTTTATTTCAGAGAATATGCTGAGTTGGAAAGGACCCATCAGGATCATCTAGTCCAGCTCCAAGCCCTGCACAGGATACGTCACGTTCCTGAGAGCGTTGTCCAAATGCTTCTTGAACTCTCTTGGGCTCGGTGCTGTGACCACTGCCCTGGGGAGCCTGTTCCAGTGCCCAACCACCCTCTGGGTGAAAAACCTTTTCCTGATACCTCCAACCTAAGCCCCCCTGACTCAGCATCAGGCCATTCCTTCAGAGCACCACAGAGCAGAGATCAGTGCCTGCCCCTCCTCTTCCCCTCACAAGAAGTTGTAGACTTTGATGAGGTCTCCTCTCAGTCTCCTCCAGGCTGAAGAGACCAAGTGACCTCAGCCACTCCTACCATATGACTTCACCTCAAGGCCCTTGGCTATCTGCATTGCCTTCCTCTGGATGCTCTCTAATAGCTTAATATCTTTCTTATATTGTGGTGATGTGTTTATGGATTCATGAGTATTCTTAGAAGAAAACACAAGGGCAGAGATTTCAGCTCCTAGGCTATACCCACCCCATCTAACTCCCACCACAATCTCATGCTGTTGTTCAGGTAACACCAGGAGTTAAAAGGCCTGCCCCAAAAAGTTTCGCCACTATTACTGTTGCCACTAGTGTTCACAGCTTACTGCTCCACCTATACCTTACCAGCCGGAGCAGGGACTCAACACAAGACCATCACCCACACAAATCCAGTCCTTCACCTTACAGCTCAATCAACACGGAGGCATCAGTTGGTACAAAATGCACCAAAGAGCCACAGCTGCCTCAGAGCTACAGACATTAACCTTCATTTCAATAAAACCTACTTCAGATACTTCCAAAATATTCATCACCAAATTTTTCTCTTTAACTTGTGCTCTCTCCTTCATTATTTTCAATCTGCAAATAATGTATGGTGGTCAGCAATGAAAACAAAAAAGAAAGAAAAAAACCCACTTGTAACAAGAAAACATTACAAGCTTGCAGACTTCTGACAAACAGTGGCTTCTACACTTGCTGATGGCCACCATCCCCACAAGAGGGGTGGAATGTCTCTTCAAACACAGCACCTCTTTTATGCCATTGAAAATACCAAACAAATTTGGCATTGGTTCAGCATTAGATTTTTCTTTTACTTATTTCTAACTTTCTACTCTTGACAATACAAGAACTAACAAACAGAAAAAAACAACCCTCATATTTCCATCAAATTATGCCACATCATCTTGAAGCTTCAGTTGAATTTTAAAATTCAAGTTAAAGAAGACGAAGTCAACAACTTCTGAACAGGCAGGTTTGCTGATATGTGCTATTAAAAGCTGCTTACTTCAGTCCAATTCAGGCAATGCCAAAAGAGTAGGTTTGATCATGCTCAGAGCCCTTCCAGTAATTACAGATCTAGAACCACCACAGTGTGGCTTACTATTCAAAAACAAACAGCTTAGCCCATATGCTTATCGAAAGGGAAAATAAAGGTAAGTTATTTTAAACAGCATACCAACTACATCCACTAGTAGAGGTATATATAGAACATGGGTTGTCTCCCCCATCCCAAGCCTCTAATCATGTTTTCCTCCACTGAACTGTTTCCACAAAAATTCCTAAAATGTCAACAGCCCTAACATACAGGAAAAAAATTGAAACAAAACATCTTAACCACAGAATTGAAAAGGTTTTTGGCATCTGTACATGACAGAACACTGTTTTCGGTCTTAGTTTTATGCTACAAATGCTTCCATAAAACTACTGTTTGATGCACATATTTTCAATGCTTCCATTTAACGCACTAAAAAAACATCTGACATCTGCAAAGTTCAAAAGACAGAGACAGCACTTCAAGGGGACTTGGCAGTACTCAAATCAAGGAGTTTGCTGCAATCAGGTTTCAACTGAAAAGCATCTCCAAAATTCTAATTCAGTTTATCATCTCCAGCTTTTGTAAATGCCACTCTCAAGTTTTGCAAAATGGGCTCGGTCATTCAATGTAACAGATTTCTTGAACTTTAAATACCCAGTTTTATTATTATCATCACAAAAAAAACCCCTAGCAAACATTTACTTTTGCATTCAGGTGTTAACACAATTTGAAGCAACATGATGAAACCAGCTAGGACACATGGGATCATAATCAAAGCCAATCTCTTGCCTTTTGACAGGCAGGAGATTAATTGTTTAGAAAATTCACCACTGCAGGCTTCTAACATCTGCATCTAAATCCAAATTTAAAGATAAATGTAAGTAAATACAGTTTACATATTCTATATTTAGCCAGCACACAGTTTATTCCACATCTCACAAAGTGACCCAGTGAATCTGTTCACTTGCTTGTTAGTTTGCCAGTGGTAACTCCATGACTTAGGATAGGAAGAAAGAACACATGCCTGGTGTGTTTCGGGACCGGTGCAGGCATCCAGATGTTGCATGACACAGCATCCTCTTCAGCCTCTACACCCCAAGGACCTTGTCAACAGCTTCTAAACTCACTGCAATATACAACAACCTACTGTCACACACCCCAAAAAAAGCTGATGTAGAGCTATAGGGTACTGGTCCAAATGCAGTGGGTGCCATTGTGAGAGGCACTGGCTGGCCATCCAGCCTCTCAGTCAGAGCCCAGAACACACTGGGAACCTTGCAGAAGACGCATGAGCTATTTTGGAGGGAGACCAGGATTCTGCATGTAGCTTAGGTCTACTCTTGGTAAGACTGAACAAACACCTTCTGGTCAATAACCCACAAAGCCCTCCTATGTTTCCTCCCACAGCCTTCAAGACATTTTCAACGTTCATGGTAGCATTCAACAGTGGAAGAACTACACACAGCCTACAATGGCATCTCCTGTCACTCTGCAATGGTCAGCAAAAGTTATTCAGCATCCATCCAACTAGTATTACTCAGCTAACACAACTCAATATTTTAACAGATAATACTGATTACACTATTATTCCTAAGTAAGTCACTGGCACCACTAGAAAAATCATAGCTATGACAGGCAACCTCAGCCCAACACACGCCACTGGTATACTCTAAGGGAAGCTGGCTTTGCTTTGCACCCATCACTCCACTTCCAGCTCTACAGGAGATGCTCACCAGCCACCATGACCAGGACATGGTCCACAGTTACCAGAAGGCATGGCATGTCCAAAAGAATATTCTGCTCTGTTTGTTCTGGTTTTAAAACATGTGCAATTTTTTCCAGCTGTTCAGTATTACTAGAAGCTTTACTACAAAAATCTGTATTACATTATTGATATCATTTCACAAAACTAAAGAGCTTTCTAATTTGTCAAAGATGTGCCTAGCCCAGGAGCCATCCAACTTCCAGAATGTCAGAAGAAAACAATTGAGTGCATGCTATAAATCCAAGAACAGACAAAATTCCCAAGTCACTACAGTGCCAGAACACTGAAGTAACAGAAAACAAAGAATCTGAACTAAAATACGAATAAAGCTAAAACACTAATTTCTGAAAAACCTTCAAAGCTTTATCTTGCTACCGCCAACCTCTTTCTTTTCTTCAACTTTGCTTCAGAGTAACTTTTACTACAACACCTGCATTATAACATTTTTAAATACTTTTTACAGAAAACTAGAAGTGGACAGTAAGAGTGAGGTTTTTTTCTTTTCCCCCTATGACTAGAATTCAAAAAAAAGCACTTAGTAATTTTCTTTCTTCAGAGAAGCACCTTCGGCATCCATATAATAAGTATAAATTTCTGATGATGAATAATACTAAAAACAAATTACTAGTTTTGAATCTTTTGTAATTGCTTTTTTCCCTCTCGTCCTAAACTGTCAAATGTCGCAAACCCAATGTTATTGCAACCACAAAAGATGGGGCTAATTAAAAGTAAGTTTACCTTAAGTATTCGTTTTGTCGCAAACTACTGTAATTGTGATCTCAGAAGAATCATTTAGGACACTATCAATTGAAATACACTTTCAATTAAGTTTACTAATGCATCATAATGTTCACAGAAGTCATTACTAAACCCGAAAGCCTATTTTTCACATATCCCTTGAAAGACTTATTACCAAAGACCAAGTTAACACTACTTGTCCATCTGTGGAGGAACTTTAATATTTTAGGTCAGACAAATTGTCCTTAAAACTACACTCAGTGATGAGGTCCACTCTTCTGACCAGAGGGTGCCCCACAGCCAGGCAAGGTGAAGGATCCAGTGCAGCAAGGCTGGGGACAGAATTTGCCTGCCACCTTCCCAGTGAGGAAAGACTTTCCAGCAGCAATATGTCAGTGAAGGAGCAGGCAGACAGATTCTGGCTCCATGTTAGTGTCCCTGTCAAAAACCAATGCATAACATTACTTTGTATGCTTGGCAACAGCAACACCCAAGCTTCTAAAAACAGCAAACAAGTTGCAATTGTCTTGCCCTTGAAAATTACCAGGTTTTATGCAGAAAACAACACACCATATGCTCCCTAGGAAGAGTAAAGCCTACTCCCTCAGTAAAGCAGAACTTTGTAACATGAACCCAAAAACAAGCTACCTCTTAGGAAATCAAAACAATACACTTTTTTTTTCCTGAGTGAAAAATTATATTCATACTACCTAGAAAATACCAGTGTTACACCCTTTCTAAAACACAGTCCATTTGCTAAAACATAACAAACAGGAAATAAAGGCTCTTTTGGCTTGAAGCAAACAAAGCATTAAGGCTTATTTTTATGGAGTTCAAAAATAAGATACTCTATCCTGTGTCATCTGGAGCAAAACACACAATCGCAAGAGAGACAAAATGCTTCGGTTCTCAGTGGTAACTGAAGGACATATTACTACACAAAAACCTAGAGCCACCTAAAGAGTCACTGGAGTTAGATTTTAAGGCAATATTGAATTTACATTCACTAGAACATCGTTTGTCAAAAGTTTCTAGTGTCTAACAAATTTCCTTCCCTATAACAAGCTCTGTGGACAGTAAGATACAGAATGATATTTGGCACACCACAATGCACACAAAAAGCTGCATGAACGCACACCTTCATACTTACCACTCTTCATACTCAACCACTTTAATTTTTTTCTGTTAGTGTGACTGATCTAATTTTAGCCACCACTTGCTACCTTGTTTTAGATCTGCCACATGCAGATTCAGCCCCAGTCCCACCTGAAACATGACACACACTATTCGCTCTCTGATGAGGGGGTCCCACTTCCCATAACAGAGAAGCCCACCATGCAGAAATATTTTATTAGGTAACTGCCACCTATTTCTGTATGGTATTCCTCAAAATCCTAGTGAATCAGGCATAGGACCTTTTTGGCCAACATGTACTCACCAAGTAGGTTCAGAGATGCTGTCTGCTTAATACTGGACCTACAAACCCTATTCAACAAACACTGACTGTTACAGAAACTTGTAAGAAATGTAAAAAGCACAAAGGTAAGAAAAACTGGGATGAAGTTTCTCTTAAAATCAACATACTGTTACTTTTTTTTTCCTTTTTGAGAAAACCTTAATCCTACAGATCGCCTAGAGAAGCTTACTCACATATATAAAAGTACCCCAAAATGTATAATTCTAGCCTGAAACCAAATACCAGAGGAGCCGAGGTGGGTGCTGCTGCCTTTGAGCTTCGCTGTTTTTCAGAGCGCAGCTGTTCCCTCTCTCGGTTCTGTTTGTACATTAGCTGGCAGCTACAGTCAGCTGCATTTCTGAGAGAGAGAGAAGGATTTTGATGCGAGTCCAACAGTAAGCAGTAGTTATTTGTTCTCTTTAGATCATGGGGTTCTCTTAGCTGTCAGTAGCCACTGTCAGTTACGTGATGACAATTTCAATATATTTCCAAATTAATAGACCGCATTGATATTTACTTTCAGAAAGCCAGATTCAATTGAAGTTCCAAGATTCAAATTATTTCTTTAACACGACAGCAAAAGCAATATTCAAAAATTCCTACAATTTCAAACATTCCTCCTTGGAGCTTAAAATACTACTAACTTTTTGGAATACCATTTGATTCGTAGTTGTTTTTCTAGATACTTGTTCACGTGGTGCAGGGAACAGCACACTAACAGAAATAAGCTTAAAACTTGAGTAATTTCTTATTCTTCCCTATAGCTATAAAAGGTGACTTCTTTGTAAATTCTTGTCTATCTAAAAACCAAAGTTTGCATTTCATGAAGTTTACTTCGTATTTAATAATTATGAACATTATCTCTAGACCTTTTCCTCTTTCTGGTGTCAGACATTCTTTTTAGGATATTGGTGCTAGGTTTTTAGCATTAGTTCTGATGAGCACTGCTTCTACAACATTGCTCTGACTATTCAGATTTTTAACTTCAAGCTTCTCCCTTCAGTTTGCTAGGAAATTACAATCCAACTATTGCACAATTAATAATAAACTCCTATATGTAACAACAAGAAATCCCAAAAGCATTTTTCAAAATAGTAAAACTAAGTCACAGTGTAAGATACTGTATGTGTATTAAGTAGACAAATTTTTAATTTGCAGAGCAACTTCAGAAGAAATTCTTTGTCCTGTTGCTTACACTCCTCCCTTCTCAAGAAAGGGTAGAATAGAAAAAGCAAACAGTGGATAAGGGAATACTCGTTGCCAGTATATCATAAAGTTGCCATCTCACAGTGCTGAGAAACTACTCTTACCCAAAGGTTGCTTGAGGAAAACTCCCTATTCCTTGCAAACGTCTGTACAGTTCCACAGGGCAACAAAGCACAGCCTTGTAAAAATGGCATGCAAGTCTACAATATAAAGCAGGATTTAATATTCATTTTATAGTATCAGTATTTATGTGTATTTCCAACTCTCTTTATTGCCACTGTTTATTTTTAGAGCAGTCATCAGCTTCAAACTGCTGCTGGGCAGTGGCGCAGTACCACAGTTCCCCCTCCATCTCAAGAAGATCCTCTTGGCCTGGCTTATGCTTGCACACTGGGTGCTAGCACCCACTAATGTAACTGAGGTTTGCATCAAAGGGAGTGAAAAAAGCAGAAAAACTTCTAATTTCATTCTTAAGTAGGACGATGCACCCCACTAAAGGAAATGTACATTTTGCCTGGCCTCCAGCCAAGAGTGGGTGTACCCACTCTCAGGTGTGACAACATGTTTTAAAGGGAAATTACACAGGCCCCTTATCTGAGAATTGCTATCCTCTTGTTTAATCTACTCAATTAAAATTTTACCAGACAGGTACCCTTCCACTAAGGTCACCCTTCCACTAAGGTCACAAGACATCTTTTAAGTATTCAATCCTTTCTATTTTCCTTTGTTTCCTAGTTTTGGGCTGTTGATTTTTTTCAGAATTCCTTCACGTCTCATCCAGTGGTGATTGAGCAGCAGACTCCATGTTAAAGGGTGAGAAGTCACTATCAGCTGGTTTGTCCTTTTCCTGCTACTCAGTTTTTTCAGAGGTTTAGGCAATCAGTAGGCAACGCAGTGGGGAGAGGTACAGAGAATAAAAAGGTAGGTCTTTACCTTTTAAAAGTATTCGGTATCTGTTTACATGGAGACTACCACAAGTAAGACTTCTATAATCTATTTAGATACCTGAAGAAAAGAAAGTGGGCAAAATTAAGAAAAATCAATTAAATGCAATTATATACCTCAATTCTATATCTTAAATTATCCAAATTAATTCTTTGTCAACTTGCAACATCACTGCATCCGTTAAAGTTCTGCAAAGATATTGGAGCCTGCCCTAATACTTTCAGTCTTGACTCTTTAAAGGTTTCCTTTAAAACTTCCTCAGAATCTCTTTGCCAGTTAACAAGATCTAGTTAACACACACAGTTACAGGGGGACGGTAGGAAAAGGAATGCACAAGTATTCAAATTGCTCTTCCTTCACTCCAGCAAACAGAAGAAGTGCTGCAAAAACCAAGAAAATTTCCTTCAGATAGGAATGCTTACCAGTGCCAAATATGAATGCCATTTGTGTGAAGGAAAATCTCAGAATATTGCTGCTCATCTTAGTAAATAAATTAACACAACAGCTCTCAATTCACATGTAATTTTAAGCTCAGTTTGCTCTATTTTTTTTGAAGTTAAGCTCTAATTGAAAAAATTCTTTGTATTCTTTTGTCTCCTTAAGCTTCAGGACTTCCATCCTTGGCACAGCCATCTGAATTAGATCCAACTTGCCAGACGTATCAATTTCATTGAAACAAATCTGCTTCAACATTTTTCACTTGAAAGAATTAGACCATGCCTTCGCAAGATAAAATCGCATTGCAGTAAGAGAGAAAAAAACCCAACAAACAAGCAGGCTAGATTCTGTCTAACTTTCACTAGGAGACTGAGGCATCATATCTTTTGAAGTTAATACATGCTAGAGGCACAATGGATTTACTGTACTACTTTCCTGTTCTAAGAAACTGCTCTCCTACTGACCCAAGAGGGAAAACATACCACAAAGAGGAAAAAAGCAATTGTGCTAAAAGTGGTAAATGATAACCAGCATTGCTAAGGAGCATTCCCTTCCCAACACAACCATATAAATTCTCTCTTAGATTAGCTATCCATTCTTCTTCTCCCTCATACTCAGATATTATCCAAGACTCTTTCTGGAAAAACTTATTTCTGTAGAATACATACAGAAGCTCATAAAACAGTATTTCTAAATGTTTTCAGCTACAGCATGTTATAGGCATAAATTATCCTGATTCCTAGGCTCAAGTCCAACAGGATATTTAATTGTGTGTAGGCAACCTCGTTTTTTTTTTTTTTTCGAAAGTTACTACTTATTTTTCTCTTTAGCCACTCGCTATATCCTTCCTTGAGAAGGACACAATGTAAGACAACAGACAGATTTCACACAGCCACTGAAAGAAACCTATACAAGGAACACCACGATCAAGAAAAGTTTGCAGCAGCATATTCCACCTTCTAGCTTACTAATACTTAGCAAGTAAGGTTCATAGTGTCTAAAGTTATACATTTAGCAGTCAGGTAGTCTGTCTTTCCTTTGCCAACACAAAAATTATGTTCTTGCGTGTTAATTAATCAGTTCCCAGAAAATAAGTCTCCAGAGTCCTGGAAAAAATTCAAGTCTTACAAGTGATTCATAAATGTGACATGCAATTTTGACATATCTATCAATCTCCTTTACACTGAGACTGATAACTAGGACCCAACCTCTGTTCCTAGAACTGCCACTAATCAGCAACACATCTATCATGTCCATCGCATTTTTGACTTTTCACTCCTGCTCCTAACCAGGTTTCTAATAGGACAGCACATGCCATGAGATCCCAGGCACACAGCCCCACTGCACAGTGGGGCAGAAAGGCACCTCAGCAGAGCCTCTCATCCACTCCAATCCCCTGCTCAGAGTGGGGCCACGTGGACCAGGATGCTCAGGAATTGTTTTGAGTATCTTGGGGAAACCTGTGCCACTGTTCAATCACCTTTACATGAAAAGGGTTTTCTGATGTTTCAATGGAATTTCCTGTATTTCAATCTGTGACTACGGTCTCCTGTCCTGTCACTGGGTATTAATAGGAGCAATCTGGCCCTAGCAATGAGTCTTCCTTGCCTGGGATTTCTGAAGGCAAATCTCACCAGTAAAGGCTGAGGTGAAGGTGGCTTTAAGTACCTCAGCCTTTTCTGCCCCTGTTCAGCAGCAGGCCCTCCTTCTCCTTGCTCTTGCTTTTCCTGCTGATACGGTTGTAGGAGCTCTTCTTGTTCCCATTCGCATCCTTTGCTAGATTCAACTGCAGGTGGGCTTTGGCGGTCCTAACCCCATCCTTGCACGCTCGAACAATGTCTCTGTACTCCTCCCAGGGAGAACTCAATATGGATCTTATTAGAAAGTCATTAGTAAGTTCGCATGCAGTAACTTATGAAAATATTTAAGCAGTTGGAAGCATAAAGCACATTCATTGCTGCCTGAGCTCCCAAATTCCAAGAGGAGAGCACCCAGAGAAATCAAAGTTACTTTCAACAGCACCTCATACCGATTTCTTCATAGGTACATTCAGAGGCAACCTGGCCACTTCCACCTTGAGAAAAACTTGTATGAAACACATAGAAAGTATTTTAGATCAATCTACTGGGTTATTTACCTCTTCTTATCCACAGAACTTGTTAACTACTCCAATCCTTGCTCAATACTAGCTATCTATTACCACAGATGCAGGAGAAACATCATCAAAACTGTCTCATCTGAACCTCACGGATAAAGGAGATCCAGTGGTAAGAGTTTTAATTCTTTATATCCATTCCTTTTTCATTTTTACTGTAGAGGGAGGACACAAATTCTCACAAGCAAGGTAAAGAAGAAAGCTGAAAAGGTTTAAACAATTTATTACACGTGCTTCAGCTTCATGTCATGAATGAAAAGTTTCATCCTTATGTTGATAAAACTATGTGTAACCTGGAATATTATTTCTATTTTCATAGGTATATTCACACACATGTATTACAGATCTTGTTTTCTCCAGGAGGAGACAATGTCTTATTCCTCCTACAGAAAAAGTCCTGTAATAACACAGCATCTAAGCTCTGCACTACGTCTACACTAAAACGCATGCAGGAAAAATATTACTATTCATGAAACAAACCTTGCATGCCTTCCTCCTGAAAAAGAAAATACAGCACTACAGACTGATCTCCAAATAAATCAAATGGAAGATAGAGTTGCATAAATAAAATAATATTAAATAATGAAATGCAAATTCTAAGAAATTTCAAGATATGCCAGTATAATAACCCTACTTTGGTCACACACTGTTATTTCTAGTAAAAGAAAATAAATATTAGGCTCTACTGAACTGTAATTCTTAGCAGGAACTAAGAATTACACTTTTGTGTAATACTTTGTGTCACAGACAGACCGAAGTTGGTAAGACTAACATAAGAACCACCAATGCAAACTCTGACTTTCATGGCCAACTCCAGACTTTCCCAATTCTAAACTATTTTCTTTCCAGGATTTTTAAGGCAGTAAAGCAATTCTTTTTCTTTCTCAAAGAAACTGCAATGCATGCAAGAGAACACAAAAGAACATTCCACAAGTTTATACTTTCTTTAAACTGTTTTTTGTGGTTCGTTAAGTAAGTACAGCTTCAGGAGTCTGAACACATTAAGTCTCACATTAGTGCTACCATCGCTTTGTTCTAAGTGTCCATAAACACAGTGAAGGAAGGAAAGTGAAAGAATGCTTACTATTCTCCTCTTCCTTGTTCTTCCCTCCCACCTCCTTTCCCAGCTGAGCAGGAGCATTTGCCAAACCATAGCTATGATTGGCACAGTATCACAAGGCTCTGTGCAATAGGACCAAATGCAACATACAGGCTTGCACTAAGAAATCCCACTGCTCATGTGGCATCAGCAACTAAGAGTTCTCCGTTCTGCAATCCATGAACCATTCATCGGCCACTAAAGCAAATAAAACAGATTCATTGAAAATAGGAGAGATGCCTCGCCAGCAAGCAGATCCAGTGCAGTCAGAGATGAGGAGTGCCAACAGCCTAGAACAGAAGTGAAGAATGGGTGTTCGAAGAAAGTATAAACCATACTTATGATGTTATTTATAGAGTATGAGTAAGGAAATATTTTTAACCAGGACCATATTACATATTATATTTAGCTGAATAGCTAAACCTGTCATTTTTATCTCAGACTTAACTATATATTTAATCAGTGTGGGTTTCTTATTTTCTTTGATGTTGACCATATCCACAAAGGAATTGCCTGAGACCACCACATTTATTTCTCTCAACAATTAGATTTCAAGCTTGGATGCGGATCCAGAGTAGCCTGTAAGAAAATGTTCTGTTTTCAGGCTTTGCGAGCCAAAACAATCATGTTGCAAGAGCATCAGATATTCAACTGATCAGCCTTCAGTTTCATAATTATTTTGTGCTCGTGGCATGGTAATGATTCTGTTAGAGTGCAAGAACAAGTCCTCTGGTCATTCTTCTCATACAATGCAACCGTTACCTCCAAATTAAGGAAAAATGTGGATATAAAATTTCAGTTAAAAATAGTGTTAAAAAAACCCAGTTAAAATTCAGTTAAAAATACCAGAGAGCTTAACAGATGGATAAAATTTGCCTGAGCAAATCAACTCCCTTGCATTATGAGCTCCTTTGTATTAAAAATACCTCTGTCTTGAGACTAAGTAAGTTAAGGAAACATTTCTGAAGCTTTTAAGCTGTGTTGGCTACATAAAGCAGCTGTTTTAACATCTACTCGTGCCACAAATACAACTTTTTCCACTCACAGTAGAGGCTTTGGTGAGTGAATTCCACAGAGGTGTTGAAGACAGCTGCAGAAAGGAGCAAGAAATACTTTTCAATAGGAATAGGTTCCTTAACATGCCGCTTATCACTTGTCTGCTCCCTCAGTACTATTCCTGTCTCTCACAAGCTCATTTTAAGCAGAATACATTAAAAGGTACGCTTTTCTAGCTTAAATCAGGAAAGTTCTGCCCAGCAACCTATGCTTCTTTCACCCCACTTTTTCTTGTCCCAGCTATCACTCCCTCCCACATGCTTCCCTGTCATTTTGAGAGTCTCAAGCCCAACATACAGTTCTGCAGTAGCAGGCTTCCCTCCTGAGGGAAACAGGGTGAGGAAAGACTCTAAAAAGTTGCTGCTCAAAGACAGGAAAATATGAGCTTCTATGCCTGGGCTGGATGGAGGCTCTGCTGGGCAAAAGCAACCCACAGTTTGGTAGACCTGTTTTCACACTTCCCTAAAATACCTTGTGCCTCAAAAGTCCCATCAGAAAAACAACTTCACTACTTTTCAGGAATGCTGTGCAGATACAAAGCTCACAGACTGAACAAACTCAAACCATCCCAGCCAGGAGAGGCAGGCAAGTGCTGAAGTAAGGGCAAGTAGAAGAGGCTCCATGTTGCTGAGCATCAGTGTTTTGTTGGACATGGTGCACAGGTTTCTGGGAAAATCTCTGCCCTCCTAAGAGTGCAGAGAACCATAACCCTATTCCTGATACTGCTATTAATCAGGCAAATGACACCAAAGGCACATCACCTCTCTGTGCCCTTTAAATCAAATAAAAAGTGTTAATAATTACCTTCCTCTTTGACATGCTAGATGAAAACAGGCATGAGGATAAAAAACAGAGTTGTACTATCCAGTCAGTAGTGATGGAGTGAAGAGGAAGCAAGAAGGACATTTAGCAGCTTGTTTTATAGACGATGGAAAGATTTCTTTGTTAATGACACTTGAGCAGAAAATTTCAGGTTTGACTATTTCTTTTTTTTTGGTAAAGAATAAATTTATCATTGATACAATAGCTCCAAATAAACAAGCCCAACTATGCAGCAGGGTACTACAAAGAAATTCAGCATGCAGGCACAGCTCTTATCTTGGGGACAGCTGGGTCCATGCCCCCCTTCCCTCCCGCCCCCCAAGCTTTGTAACCCTCATTAGCATCTTTCTGAACCTCAAATCCCTCTTGCACTAAGCGTGAGCAGAACTTACACCATCACTAGAACCACAGCACATTTAAAAAAGAGGGAGAAAAGTGCATCAGCCCACTGGGACCCCTAGCAGGTAACAGCCATTGGATCCTCCACTGGTGCTACACTCTCACGCTGCCATGACATGCAGTATCCTTGAGCCAGCAGAGTGAAGAGGGGAGTGGCAGTATCACAATCACCTAAATGAACCTACCACACACAGCTAACTGAACACCTGAGCACAGTAATAATAAGATACTGCCAGCCTCAGCTGTATTTGAGCTGGGGTCAGAAGGCGAAAGATACTATACATTATTTAAAAACCTTTCAGCTTCTAAAATTCACAACCAAAGTGTTCCAGAGGAAAAAGAACTGAAACTGTCAGCTGTTTCCATGTAGCATAGTGCAAAAACCAGAAAAGTGCTGAGCTATAAAGAATCACAGAGGTTTGCCAAAACTTGCTTCATTGATTAGATGAGACAAGTATCAGATTCAAAACTAGACAGAGGAAAATGCAACAGGCCTAATGAAGTAAGGCTGTTGATCAGAAGATTAAATAACTCATGCTGAATTTGACTGACTCCCCAGAAAATAATTATTGAATGGACGATATTAAGTGATAGGTTTTGCTCATTTATAGTGAGCAAGGTAGAGAGCATACAGTTAGAGAATGAAGCATTTTCTATTTCAGCTTTCATTTAATCACACTTCTGAGAATCTCTACTTCACAAAAACAATACTCCCCCCTCCAAAAAAAAGCCTCAAACCAAACCAACTCCCCCAACAAAAAACCCCCACAACACCTCAGATAAACAGGTGGTAGGGTTTAGGCTCTGCTATTTTATTATTCACCCTAATTTACTTACTGTGCTGTCTCCCAACAGGCAACACAAAAGAAATCTGCACATTTGTATGGGGAGTTCTGCTAGGAAAAGAACAATCAGCTGCAGATATGAAAGGAACTGAGAAGTCAGCAATTTCACAGCCTTTGCCTTACAATATCTGCTGCAACATTTCAGATCATATCAAAGCTGTTGTCACGCACCATTTTCATGGAACTGCAAGAGCTAGGGAGAAACAAACATGGCACCAAATCCACCCATCAAGCAGGGATAGATACCCCCTGCAGTGCTATTTTTCCAGTGCCTTACGTAGTCATTATTTTTATGCATCCTAAGCACTCAGGTTTCAATGACCCGTTGACATGAAGTGAAGACCTCTCTATTTAAAAATCTTACTAGTGTAACTTCTCAGCTCCTCTCTCCGCATCCTCTTTGGAAGCCTACCATTGGTCACCAACAAGTGTTTCTGAGAACAAGTACCATGACAACTCACATTCTTCCCACCAAACTTCAAGCATTTCTCTGTGCTTAAGTCAGGGGTTCTGTTGTCATAGACACATCAGAAGCCTGAGTTAGTCTTTGGAGATACGACTGTCTCTCCCTGCTGACTTCAGAGGGGATCTCTGAAACAAGGAGTAAAGGTCTTACAGACAAGCCATGAGCAGTGTAAATCTTGTGTAACTTTTTCTGATCAAGACACCTGTCTGTCTCCTCCCCCTATAGTTCTCTCCTATTTAATAACCTCTTCTTGGCACTGTATTGCCCAATCTCAATGCAATTTCTACCTGTAATCTCATCAAACTTGTACAGAGGAGCTCTACCAACATCACACCTCCAAGATCTTTCTGTGTATTTCACAGTACCTCAATAGCCTTTTTCCTTACCTTTTAAGAATGCAAAAGCATGGGCTGCTTATGGGACACTTCTTCTAAGACCCTATTTTTTTCTGATTTTCAACACAGAGATTCAGGTGGCTCTTCTCTAGATGCAGGCCAGCAAAAGACGAAAGAGTATTTGCTCTATGATGCAGCCACTGAAGAAAGAAAATCTGGTTGAAGGAAATAGGACCAGCAGTAATTCATGACTGGGAAATCACCATCTGCTAAATGTGGTTTGGTGTTACAGAGGAACAGAGTAACAAAAGGATTGAGAAACTACCTGTAAAAACAAGGGGAACAGAAGGAAAAAGAGGTTCTTGGAAGGTAATAGAACAAAAAAATAAGACTGAACAAAAAGACTGCATCAATACTGGCAATACTTAATGCTCTCTCCTCCTAGTTGCTGTGAGATAAACAGAGGTATAAAAACACTAATCAATTACTGCAAACATTCACAAAATTACTGCACCATCTGAAATCTAATCCAAAACTTGTATATTTTGAGGTAATTCTCAAATTCTTTCTGAAACAACATCATAAGGCTTCCCATGCCCCAACCCCCCCAGGACTCATGCCCATTTCAACACAAGACATTGCCATGAAGGAAAAGTGTAAAACTTCATAACTTGGATAGAATAAAAAGACCCCCAGAACATTCACAGAAACAATGCAAGCTTTAACAAGAATTCCCAAAGCTTAAGGTATTTCACAAGGTAAAAAGACACATAACTGGAATTTAGATTTCAAAAGCAAGCTTTGAAATCTGGGCTGAAACACCATGTAAAAATCTTTGAGAAAATCAAAGTTTCCTCCAAAGAAATCTGCCATTCCATTCAAAGGCCAAGCAATGACAGAAGCCTGACAGTAGTTTCCAGCAGTAATTAAGCAAAAGCTAAGAAACATTCACTTATTTTAACAACTTTGTTGTATGTATTTCAGAAATATCTACTAACAAGAAGAGTTGTAAGGAGCAAGTTGTCTCTCAGAAATGTCCAGGGCATTCCACACTAAGGAAAAAAAAAAAGTAGAAATAATAAATCAAATCTCCTTGACTAGCGACTGTTCATCCAGGCACCAGCAGCTCATCTCACAGAACTGTCACTTGCTAGCAGTTAGTAACCTTGCAAGACTACAATGTTATGCTGGCATCCTCTGAGGCAGCTACATTAAACTGAACCAACCATCCACTTGATCAGCAGAGGTTTTTAAAATAAACACTCTCAGGGGTGCTGAAACATACTATTTACTTATGGCAGAGATGTACTGCTTCTTCACTCAAACAGGCACGGGCACTATGATCCCCATCCCAGTCTCCTGATGACTTCTATTCTGAATCATTAAGTATGATAAGTAGCAAGCCTTGGCAAGCATCCAAATGTCTATTTCTAAAGCATTAGTACTCAGAAACCGTAACACAAACCTAATCATTGTGCTTCCAGGCTTACTAACAAAGCCAAACATCTATTTTCAACACAACAGGGTCTGCTTCCCTCAGTGCAGCTCTAAAGAGCAGGAGAGCAAAATAAATTTCAGTTAAATAATTGCTCTCCACTTCCTATCCACCCCTCCAGTCTCCAAACATCCTCTAACCCAGATTCTAAAACAAAGAAAAACAAATGCCTCATTACATAAACACAAGTTATATTTGAAAATCTACTTGCCTGCTCACCAATAACGATGAGGAAACATTCCTTGGTGGAAAAAAAAAAAAATCACGTCATCACTTTCCACAGCTTTCACTTGAAAGTTAAAAAAAAACCCAAAAAAAACCACCAAAAAAACCCCCCAAAAAACCGAACAAAAAAACCCCAACAACAACAACAAAAAAACCCAAAAAACTCCCAAACAAACAAAAAACTTAAAAAAGCATAAGCTAAAAGCTTGTGGAGCCACTGCTGTACCAGTCAGACTAGGTCTTGCAGGCAAGCACCTCTGCTGCCCAGGGAAAGGCAGCAGAGGCTAAGGCAGTGGCAGCCTATCCCAGCTTGGTGTTCCGTTCTAAGCTAATGTCAACAGGCTACAGACAACAGACATCTCCAAAAAGGGCTGATCCTACTTGTATCATGTCTATAATAAACTGTAATGGCCTGGAAATGGCTCTCTCTCCTCACGGATGAGACAGGAAAAGCAGACAAACAGCTGAGAGGACTAGGAATCTTATAGCAAGATCCAAAGAGGAACTTAATACTCACTAATCTCAAAAGGATTCTTGTCTTTCCTGCCCCCATGGTATGAATGAGCAGCACCTACACCCTTTCAAGCCCTAGCTCCAAAACTTACTGGTCCAAAAAAACCCAAAAGAGCACAGAAGGGGGACAGGAGGACCTCCCCCTACCCCCCAGTTCTTCAGGAGAGACAATCCAAATAGAAACATCCCCAAGTTATCTGCCCTGAATAACAATGCAGTAGCTGATTTTTGTAAGTGTGTTCATACACACTCACATGAGCACAGAGCGGCTATTGACCCCCTCCCTGTACTTGTAACAGAGGAAACACAGGGCTTTCTTTCACACCTCTGCAATTTAAAACAGAGCTCACAGGAGGTCAGCAGCAAGTGCAAAGTCACAACTTCAAAAAAACCCCACAACAGACTTGTTTGTCCAGTCCAAGACGAAAACAATCTCTTGCATCTTACCTGAAAACCTGTCTTTGCAGAGAGGGACAGCTATGAAAACAAAACAAACAGCTCTTCTTGAATAGGTTACAGGAGCCAGAAGCTAACAATGTACAAGTACTCGCACATGAAGCTAAGAAAACAACCCAGAAAGAAGGACTTCCCTAAGTGCTCAAAGTCTATGTCAAAAAATAAGTGGTGATTATCGTACAAAATACAGTCAAGCAATTTCAGTAATCCCAGATTTTTGCTAGACACAAGAGACAGCAGACACAGTTTTTATTAATGTATGAATTTAAATGATGGGAGAGAAAGGATCATCTGGAAACAGGGGATAAATACCATACCATCTGGAAACAGGGGGTAAAAAATGTATACCTGCTCAACCATTTTACAGACTGCTCTCATAAAAAATAATGTAAACCCCAACTCCCTCTGTTACACCTTCATCATACATTCTACAAATTTTGATAAAAGAGCCCTGTACTTAACTAACAAATGAAGAACTTCCACTTACTGTCAGTGGTGATTTTGACATACGCTACTGATTTCAAAACAGTTTTTATCAGGAATCAGAGCAGTAGAGCTAGCACAGACTCTAATTAATCTCAGACCCTTTACTAGACGTAAGGGAGGAAAAAACTGGACAGCCTTTATTTTCCCCACAGAGCATGAAGTGTTGTAGCTTCTGTATGAGCAACCTTTGCTACAGTCTCTCGTTCTAGCACCCTTCAATTTCTATCATTCTTAGTAAAACCCCAAGCAAAAGCAACCTTCCTTCTTCCTAATTCCGTATGAAAATATGAGGACCACTGCAACAATCACATTTTTCCTCATAACAGTCACAATTCCTTTTGGCTGGGTACTCCCTGATAGAGAATGAAGTGCTTTCCATTCACTCAGGGTGAACAAGGCTTCAAGAAACTGCATTTTCACAAATCAAGTCTAAGCAGCACCACGGGAAACAAGAAATAAGTTATTTGGTTTCCTTCTCCTGGACATGAAGTCTTCTAGAGGAGGATACATCTAAAAACTGAAGCCCTTTGATGAGACTCTGGAAACCAAATATACTAATAATTCCTCAAGTAAAACTGCACAGAGTCTCTGATAATCAACAGTGGTGACACCCTTGAAAGAAAAGCAGCTGGGTCACTGACTTTGCCTCAGTCTACGCAGGAGCTCCCTTCTAACACTATCTGCCTTATCTCCTTGACACAGCCAAAACCTGCCCACAACAAAAGGATTTATCAAAAGCATCTTTCCTCTCAGTACTTCTGTGACTATGACACTACAATATCTCGGACTATTGTATTCTGTCACACATTTATCTTCAAAACGTTATTTGGACAAAAGAGGGTTAAACACAGAGAGAATTAATACACGATTTGTTCAGTGTCACATAACGTGTCAGGGCAGGGAACTGAAGCCTCTCTCATCTCCTCAGGCCCAAGTGGAACATCCCATTTAACCAGCAGACCTGTTCTCTCACAGGTGTATATACCACACTGCCATATAACCTGAAAGTAAACGAAATAAATTTTTGAAAAATATGTAGTAATATTCCCTCTCATCACGGACTGAATTAATCCTTTAAATCCCTTGTCAAATGACAAAGTTGACAGTATGAAAAAGAAACATGTTCACGGATGCCTATATGCAATTCCTGATTCCCAGACTGGAGTTTGATTTTAAAAGCAGAAAATACATTCCTCAATAAATGCTGCTGAATTTCCCAAATATATTTAGAATATTATCACAACACATTCATACAATCTTAAGCATTTTTTGCTATGACTTCACTGTACAGAGTGTTTTGGCCAGCCAGCATAATGTAGTCCAGAGACCACTTAATCATTTTGAAAGGAAAAGGCTTGAGTTTTATGACCTTGGTCATAAAACAAGGTGCATTCTGGTTCTCCACAGAGTATTTCTTGACAGCACCATGGGTTAGGCAAAGCTTTGTTAATCTCACCATCAGACAAGCTGTGAGTGATGAGCAGTCTTTTAACAAAAGCTACTTGGAGATGAGGCTCCTCTTTTGTCTTCCAAAAAAGCTCACTTATAACTTGAGAGTTTAGCAACCTAGACGGAAGTCTGAATATATTTTATCTAAAAGATAATACGTATGGCTCTCACAATAGCATAATGAGGAAGTCCAAAGAGGACAGAAAAGCTAATTAGAAAGATATAGATAGAGACCTGTGATTTAGATTCTGACCATCTCTTTTCAAGGCTTTTAGGAAGCAGCTTCTAAACAGACCTTTCAGTTCCCTACAATGTTAATGAATTTTGAAATGTAATTAATTTCAAGTGTATTGCAACTAAACAATCCTCTGAGAAGTCAGACCATAACCAAAATGCTTCAGAGTATAGAAAAGCTCTCTCTTTTGAGAACAATAAAAAAAAAAATTGTCAATAAGAACATAACCCAGGCCTTTTTAAAAGCATAGGTACCTCAGAAATGGGTATTTTGTCACCACAGTCAATCTCACCTACAGACCTGACTGTCTTTCCTTGATTGTGTTTCTCCTACTCACACACCTGAAGGGCCTTCAAAACTGTAAATGATTTCTGATCCATGTACATGCAAAACAAAACTGGATGAGACAACCCTTTTCAGCCATGTAAAGGCAGCATGCTGTCTACCTGCAAAAATAAAGCATGCTAGGTGCTTCTATTTTTTAGTAAAGCTTGCCCTGAAGAATTCTATGCTTTACATTATTCTAGATACAAATGCAGTATTACCAGAATAAAAAACCCAACCGATCCCTCTCAAAAAAACCCAAAACCCCTAAAGTTGTTCTTCCCTTCTACAGCATACAAAAAATTTGTATACAAAACACTGACAGTCACTTTTGCTGTCTTCTTTAGACAGTCATTTTTTTGTGCCTCTCTTAATAGGTTAACAGGAAAAAGTCAGACAGGTCAGGGAAAAAAGAAAACCAAACCAACCAACCAAAGAAATCCAACTGCAACACCCTACCAAAATAAAGCCAATTCATACTACCTCAATTTAAATAAAAGGTTTCACTTGCTGTTTAGTTTAAAATATTTTGAAGATTTTTGTAACAGCCTCCCCAAATACTCACATTTCTTTCTGCTTCTGTTATGGTTATATTCCCCGATGTGCCCAAAATAAACATAACTGTTTGTTGTGACAACTTTTAAGCTACCAAGCCCATCTTGGCCAAAATACCTGAGAACTTCCAGTGTCATGAAGAGTGAGAGCAACACAGCAATTGTTTGAGGAACACAAGTGGACACTTAAGACTTTCGTCTTGCACAGGAAACCACACCACAGGCAACTTTCACATGCAATCAAACCAGTGTACTCGTTGTCTGGCTCCTGGCAAGTTCAACAGGGGAAATGTTTTAATTGACATGAACAACAAGTTTACACAGCAAATACTGAAGATCCAAAGGTTTTATTTTTTTATTGGCCTTTAGAGGGTTGCTACCAGCCCTTGGAAATTCCCATTTCTGTAATTTGAAGCATGTATATATCACAAGTCAAAGCAGGGAAGAATAAAGCAATGCAAAACCACTGCTGTTGCAGGGGAGTGGAGTCCCTAGTGCATTCCCCAAAAGCCACTGGGCTGTCCAAGATTTACGATTTGTGTCTTACTCATCTGAGGGAAGACTCTTCTCACTTCCTCCCACTGCTGGAGTTGGTTTTCAATTAGTGAGCCAGGATTACCTTGGCAGAATCAACAAGCAAGACCTCATTCGTGCAAATCCCAATACTGCAGTGCATTACTGGAAAGCCTGGCAGTTTTTAAACCTTCCTGAGTTTTTCCGAGCTCAGGACTGGTACGCACCCCCATACAGCAAATTTAAGCCTACTAGTGACACATGTGCTTTTAAGTAGCTTCCCCAGATTCTTTACAAATAACCCACATATGTCTATGCCCTCCCCAATAATTTCAGGCTGAAAAACAGGGCTCTCGATCCCTCCGGATGGGATGACTACAGTGTGAAACTTGAGCCGTGTCACTGCGAGCCACATCCAGAACAGACAGCAGAAACCATCAGCTTTCCACAGACCTTTCTGTACTCTGAATTACTGTAAGCTTGAAGTCAGAACAGGATAAATGATGAAACACAGCCTCATATCTACTCTACTCTCATTTGCTCTGGATGACTCTGGTACAAAAGAGTAGAGATGGCGACGTGAAGTGGAAATATTGAATACAGTTATTGTCTACCCTACAAACTGCCATAATGTTTTTCCAAGATTCTCTCCAATCAGTATGGCAACCAAACAAAAAGAGAGGCATATATGGACAAGACACCAGAGAAACTGGTCTGGGAGAGAAAAAAAAAATTACTAATAGTCTGAATATTTTGAAAACGCACTCATCCTCCCCACCTCCAAAGGAAAGTTAATAGAACTAGCAAACTTTCACACTTCATTCCTTTGAAAATAAATGTATACCTCCTCCACAGCATATGATGCAGGCTTAAGAAAAAAATGCAAGTTTTTCAAACCAAGTGTTTTCACACTGTCTTGATTTTCTTTTATGCACACACCTGTCTGATGCAGGTGTGATTTCTATCCAGACCACTACTGAAGTTCTGTGTTGTTACTCAGGAACTTTCTTTCAAGTTCTGAGGTAAAAAAATCCAAGCATTCCCCTCACGGTAACATAACTAAACTTGAGCAATGCACTGAAACTTGCAAATGCAAATAAAAAGCCTGAAGTCAGACAAGAGGACCCCTTCCCACACTATGGAGTGCACAAAATAATTATAGAAATCAATATTCCCTTTAGCAGACTCCTTCATTTTGTAGATTTAAACACAATGAGGGCAATGAAAAATTCACACAATGCAAACACAGTTTACAAACTAACTGCTCTTTTTTGTTTGGAGATGTAAATTTTAACACCATAAATTGTGGGTTGGAAGGACTACAAGGAACAAGTTGCTTGTACACTGAATCTGTGGCTTTGGGGGGAAAAAAGTTTAATTTTTTTTTTAATGTCATGAAACTTCCAACTGCTCTATAAAACACACATTTACATGTATGGCTTTGGTAGTCAGCAGGACTGGATATCCAATACCTATTCCTCCAAGCAGTTCTATTACCTCCCTGGAAGACAATAAGCATTCTGGTTACAAAAAAAATCATTCCTAATTTGAAAGCCTTCCCAGCTGGATACCTCAGTATCCAGCAGTACGCATCACTCTTGTAAAAATTACACTCAGTTAAAAAATTAAAAAATAAAATGTTCAGCAATGTCACCCACATGGATCAACTTTGACAACCCAAATGAAACTGCAGACCAAGGAAATATAAAGTAACTTTATGAAGCTGCATGCAAACAGACACCTTAGTACCCAAAGTACATCCCACTTGTCTGCAGAAGCACCAGCACAGCTCGCTTAGTTGGTTACTGGGACTCCAGCCAGCCACAAGGACTTTGCTTCCCTCTCAGCCACCAGCCTGGTGCAGGATGTTAGGCAAGTCTGTATCTCCTTAACATCCCAGGTCACTCAGGCACAGAAAGGAAATTCCTACACTAATTCATAGAACAAGTGCAGAAGTTCATTAACAGAGATTAATAGATCTGTCTACTTTCTCCTGTGAGAATCCTGCACTTCAAAAGAACCCCAAAACATTTTCAGCAAGACTGCACTCCATCCCCAGAGGCTCATCATGTTCAGGCACACACAACAAAGACTTTTCTGCACTTGCTGAGCACCTCGCAAAAATTATCACGACCCATTCTCCAAGACACAGTGGTTTTTCCAAGCCTTTCATCTGCAGGTCTCAGAAGATGTTCCAGCAGACATGCAACTACTGGCTAGAGTGGTTAGGGTAGTAGATGATAGTTTTATTTTCCCCATCCCTCAAAAGCAGTCAAAAGGCCACGAAGTGAGAAGCTGAGTAACCCTGTGTTTCTTGCAGTCTATTCTCAGCCAAGCTAAGCAACATTTATCCTTGAAGAAGATTAAAATTTTTTAAATTGACAAAAACTTTCCTCTGAAAACCAGAGATTGTGTTTAATCCCACTAAAATACCAATCAATTGCAAACATAATCTTCCACCAGCATGAGCTGTGCCTCTTTAGTCTAAAAAAGAGAAGACTGAGAGGGGATCTCATTAATGCACATAAATATCTCAAAGATGGGTGCTAAGACAATGGTGTCAGACTCTTTTTCCATGGTGCCCAGTGACAGGACGAGGAGCAATGGCCATAAACTGAAACCCAAGAAGTTCCACCTCAACATGAGGAAGAACTTCTTTATGTTGAGAGTGGCAGAGCACTGGAACAGGCTGCCCATGGAGGCTGTGAAGTCTCCTTGGCTGGAGACATTCAAAACCCACCTGGATACACTCCTGTGTTGACCTGCTCTAGATGACCCTGCCTTGGGACAGGAGGTAGACTAGATGATCTCCAGAGGTGCCTTCCAACCCTACCAATTCTGTGATTCTATGGTGGAAAATTTGTCAGTTTCCTCTTCAGTGGAGGAATTTCTTCCTAATTGTAATATAAAAGGAAAAAAAAAAGTCATTAAAACTCAAGCCAAAATTGCTGTTCTGTTTGTGAAGTAATACCCAAAGCATTTCTTCTTCTTCTGTTTTCACTTGAATTTTCACTGACTTTTTACAGCCGAATCACAGAATAACATTATCTGGAAGTGACTTCTGTTCTCCTGGTCCTACCTCCCCAACAAAACAGGGAAAAATTGACTTGGACTGGTCAGGGGCTTGTCCAGCTGAGTTGTGAATATCTGCAAATACATCCCAATCTCCCTGGGTAGCCTGTTCCAACATCTGACTCCTCTCACACAGAAATTTTTTTTCCTGATATCTCATTGGAATTTCCCTTGTTCCAATTTGTGTTTGTTGTCTCTTGTCCTACTGCCTCTCCATGCTCTCTCACTAGTTAGCTGAAGACATGGGATAGTTTTCCCGTAAAGAAAAGCAACACACACACACACACACACAGGGCTGTATTCTCAAGATGTTCATAAAATATATACACATAGAAAAGGATTTACAGCTTATTTTTCTGAAATACATGAACTGTATTTTTGTTTGCAACCTAACATTGTCTCTTATGGCTTGTCCTTCTGCAGCATGTGCCACCAAAGCCTTACCTTCACAGACAAGTAAAGCAGAGTGGCTAATGGGGTAAAAACTTGCACCACAAATTATTCTGTAGTAATCCTCCTATACTGAGAGACACTCGGGTTTTGTTCCCTATTTCATATCATAGAATCACAGAACTAAATGGTCTTTAAGGTCCCTTCCAATCTAAACCAATCTCCCTGCTATGGGCAGGGAACACCTTCCACTAGACCAGGTTGCTCAAAGTCCCATCCAGCCTGGCCTTGAACAATACCAAGGATGGGGCATCCACAGCTTCTCTTGACAACCTGTTACAGTGCCTCACCACTCTCATAGTGAAGAATTTCCTCCTAACAGCTAAATCTGCCCTCTTTCAGTTTAAAGTCTTTCACCCTTGTCCTACCACCACTTGAACTAGTCCTGCCAGTCTAAGGTACTTACTCGACCTCATGATGAACTCTTTTTCACACAGCTTCTCTGCTGAGCAGGGAAGCAACATTTAGCAAAGTGGACACTGGCTACAATGAAAAACCACGTGAAAACCTGTGGTCAGCACGAGGGTGAGAACTACAGGCCACAGCGTGGGGCTTGTACCCGCTCCACCGGGGCACCTCCTTCGGGGTTGCGCAGGCAACCAGGTGGGCAAAGCACCAGAGTGAGCTCAAGCGTTTGAGCGCTGCTGCACTGACCCTGCTAGCACACCCTTCTCTCCAGACGCAAACCTGCTGCACAAGGATGGATGCTTGGTTCACAAAGTGCATCTGGGGTTTTTGGTTTGGTCAGTCGAGGTTTATTTTTTTTTTTTTTTTTATAACAGCATCTTCTGCTGTGGGCCACCCGTACCCCGCTCCTCCTCTCCGGGGCACGGCACACGGCGGGGAGGCGTTGACAGCTCAGGGCGGCTGCGCCCGAGCTCCCCCGGTGCGCGACCCGCGAGCGCTGCCCTCGCTCCGCTCCGCACCTGGCGGCCAGAGCAGCCGGCACACCGCGCTCTGCCACGGCCACCGGGCACACAAAGAGCCGCCCTCGGGCGCAGAGCGGTCTCGGGGCTGAGAAAGTCTCGAAGGGACTCTGCTTTCGCCAGCATGAACTTGTGGCAGGGCGCGCCCCCACGCTCGGCTCTGGGGGCTCCGCCGGCCGGTCCCACTCNGCAGGGCGGCCATGCAGAAGCTGTAGAAGCGCAGCGAGAGGAAGGGCAGCAGCGAGAGGGGCCGCCGCCTCTTCAAGCCCCCGCCCTGGCCCGGGCCCCCTCCCGCCGCCGCCGCCGCGGGGGGCCGGGGCGCCGGGCATTCCCCGCCGCCGTGCTGCTGCTTCTGCTTCATCCTCCCCTTCGCCGCCGCCGGCTCACGCAGCCCGCCGGGGGAAGCGCCTC